>DWNE01000075.1:0-40917 GCA_018249875.1 Cecropterus toxeus
TAAATATTTTTTCGTAAATAGTAAACGTGTACCTACATTACGGAAGAGGATTTCAAAATCTTTCGTCATGCCTATTGTAAATTAACTAGTTATTCTTTTATTACTTTCAACTTGATAAATGTATATACTTAGATATTAGGAAGTATTAAAAGCATTAAGTTTTTATTTTTGTTAAAAGTATATTGTCCAATAAAATATTTCGAAGAAAAGAATTTCTTTTCACGGATACAAATAAAGAGAATAAGACTGCTTTTTGTGGTTTGTATCATATTTGCGGTGTTTCGTTATTAGATATTTGCTTTGCATACTCGATATTACAGTTCAAAGCGTTTGGGGGAGGTACGGCCGGAGTTGTCTTATAATGTTTTAGCTTGAGGGTGTAGTTGGAATCGGAATTTAGCGCAATTGTATTGAATTTACGTTTAAATATATCTTTTGTACTTTGTGCGAAATGGAATTAGTAAAAAACTCACATGTTTAGTTCATAACATGTCTTATTTCATACTTAATATTATAAATTAGTTATATAAATTAGTTTGTAGCTCTTTTAGTTAAGAACTGGCTGGAATTTGAGGTAGATACAGTTTATAGCCTGGAATAATACATAGGACACTTTTAATCTTGTGAGATGTAATTTTCGGACGCGTTGAAACTTAGTTCTTGGAGGTGGCAATGCATTCATCCATCTTCAGGTACGACTGGTTTTATCAGGAGTCGATTACAGATAAAAATAGGATTGAACAAAATATAGATGTTAAATCATGATGTTGATAAAATGTAATTATGCTTTCAACATAAATTCATGATTCTATAGGAATAATGAATTTATGTTGAAAGCATAATCACATTTACTATTGATTAACATGATTATCTAAAAGAATAGTAAATGTAGATGGATTCTCGATATAAGTACTCAGATTTGTGTACTTACCTATATCGGGAACCCAAACATTTCGCTGTTTGCAATTCGTATATTTTTTTCACTTACGTTGAAAATGGATGGAACCGACGACAGTAAAACTGTCGCCCGTCATGCGATCCAGTGGAATGTTTAATGTATAATCCTATAACGGAAAAGTAAGCCAATAACCAAAGAAGCATGAAAGTTATTCTCTTGGTTAAATTGACAGATGCACGCGATTTTATGAAATGTTGTGATTGTATGAAATTCGGATTTCGCAACAGGCGAATTTATTCATCTATAGTACTGCAAGGTGGTGGAGCCAGTATTGATCGGTAGTACCATCTCCATACCACTTCTAGCGTGAAGCAGTTCTGCTTTACGGTGGAAGGATGACACCGAACCGGACAACTTAGACCTTGAAGTGGTAACACATCGGATTGTCTTCAGATGTCTTTTACGGAGCGTCTTCGTATAAGAAATTTCGCGACCGTTTCAAAAAAATCTATAAAATTTTCTTTATTAAATTTTAAATGAAATGTTTTCTTGACGAATCTCATTTAATCGGAAATCAGATCTCACAACGCATCTATGTTTTATGTCGTATTAGAAGTTAATTATAGCTTTTGCCTACGGGAAAGGAGAACGTTTTGAATGATCCTACATCTCAGAGATAAGAGATCTCTATGTAAGTGGCCGTTAGGGGACCGTACTTAAGTTGATACGATAAGTACTATTGTATAGTCACATATAACCATCTCTCCTTCCTAGAAGAGAACTAATGATCGTGGGATATTATAAGTTGCAATCTTTCTATGTTAAGGGTTCAAGCCTAGTACGACCTTTGTTTTAGTATTTGTTTTACCACAAAATTTATGTTTCTTTTTTTGTTTCAGGTAATTTCGGATTCTCTTCAAACACGACAGAATATAGCTTTAATACAAAGAAAATCCAATAATTCGTGAGATTTAATCTTTCACTTATAATTATAATGTAACGTAACTTATTAATATTATTTTCCATTTCGTTGAATATTGATAAATATATTTTTCCGTTGATAAATGTAATTATTAGCGTAAAAAGTGTGATATACTCAGAATATTCAGTTATATTTATAATAAAATTCTATATTAGAAATTATGGATACTGCTCTGTATTTTTATTCTCGTACGAAAATGTAAGCTGCATGTTAATTTATTGCACTAACACATTAAATGCACGCAGTAAAACACTTCACGGTGTAAAAATGTATATGTAAATTTGCAAATTTATGTAAAATTGCGTTTAAGTCAAAGCGATGTTTGTCGTAAAAACGTTACCTTTAATAAATCTCTTGGCAGAGTAAATACGAAAGGGCTGACGGAGGTGAAAACGACAAACATGGAACCTGCTGTTTACCTACAAAATACGCTGACTTGACACGTTTGTCTGTTTTATTTGCTCACCGTACTCGGTGTTTACTGGTTTTTAACGTGGAGAATATTTTAAAGGCTAATAACTATTCTATAAATAAATTATAATAAATATATTATTATGAACATAAAAACTCTATTGCTAAATCTAAAATTGACAGGTGGATATTTTTTTCCCGACTGCCACATTCTGATAGACATTGCTTTGTATGTCTATTATATAAAACAAAATATTCATCTAAGTTCCGGTAAAGTGATTGATTCAATTTTAAAAGAGAAACAATTCTATGAAAATAATTACTTAATCTTTATAAAACTAAACATTCCTGAAATTTTGTTTTCATCGTAAAGTTTACAACCATACTCGAATCTGTAAGATTAAATTCAAAACAACAAGAATTGTTTCGTGAGATGAATCTTTCATAGCAAAAGTTTTGAAGTGGAAATTACAAACCAACTTCTTTCTACGTGAAAACAGAAACAAAAGATCTGCTAATGATATTTTTGTTCGTTAATTGAATTTCTTTGTTTTCTAGAACTGTAGACTTAGTTATTTAATGAGGAGCTAATTGGTCAATTCCGTTCTTTCATGAATGACAATAATGGTGTTTGACTTTTTAATCTTATTCTTAAGATATGAGAAAGTGTGATTATTACTCTTTCACACAAATATTACTGATTGTATACTATATATATATATATATAGCTTATGTCACGATGCTATAAACTGAGATGATTCTAATGATATATCATACGTCATAATCCGTCTAGCCGTTTGGGCTGTAGCGCGTGCCAAAGAAATGGAAATACATACATACAAACAAACAAAAATACATACATACGCTCGAAAAACATTACTCTCTTTACGACGCAGTCGGGTGAATACTCAGTCAAATGTATATTGACGATCCTTGTGGCGGAGCGTCATTACACCGGTCTGACACGGAGTGGGTTCCATTCCGGGCCTGACAAGTCTGAATGATAAATGTATATTTCTATTCTGGATCTGATCTGAGTAATGAGTGTGTTCATGGCACATACGTTACAAGAGAAAGTCTTAGTTGGGGCTATGAGTTTATAATGAATTTGTACATTACGGACATGGACACATTCACGTAGTAAATTTTAAAATGAAAAAAAATCAAGCTGGAAAAGTTCTGGTCATATGAAATACATGTATATTGAATACGCAGGTAAATCCAATTAGGCGTCGGAACCCAGGTCAACTTTTATATAAGCGTCACATTCGGATTCAGCCGCGGGCTATGAAAAATGAATGAGCGTTTGATTAAAGCACTCATTCCTGAAGGGTGGAATTAAAAGAGTGATTACCCTGCTGGCGCTTTATGTTCCTTTTGTACGTTGAATGTGCTCTTGTAATGTGTCAATATTTAAAAAAAATATGATGATGTGATTTACATGAAATTTTGCATTGATGAGGCTTATTTAACTGGTCAGTGTATAGGGTACTTTTGATTTCGATATATTTCGCTATTTAAAGATGGATGGACCTTTTTACTGACGTCGCTACATCCTTTGTTTCAGACTTCATATTCCCATTTTAAATAAAAAGAGGACGCAAAATATAGCAAAATTTTGATGACATATACTCGTAGGTACTAGGTTAACATTTAATTTCCTATCCCAAAGGTCCTCATTACGTTTTATGTACCTCTAACGGTAAGAGAATAAAAACCTATTTTTTTGCCGGAGTATTTTTATGTCGGGGTTTTTTTATGTCGTTTGTTTTCAGCGAAGCACGGGTACTTCAGCTTCAATCGTAGAAATATTCGGTTTAAAACAGACGATAAAAATGATAATTACAATGACCTCTTAGCGTTGCCTTATTCACATATACTGAGAAATTTCGTTACAATATTCAGTAATCTTTATAAGATTTTTAATGAAATACAATTATTATGATACTGATATTTATATTCATAAATTAACTATTGAATTTAAAAATAAAATATTCGCACTTAAATTTCGGTGGTATCAAATACACGGACACGCAGAACGTAATCAACGTAAGTCCAATTACTTAATCCAATTAGGCGTCGGAGCTCAGATTAACTGTTACTTTTAGAATAGGTAGCGTCACATTTGGTCTCAATGAAAAATGATATGAATAATGAATGAGCGTTTGATTAAAGTACTCACTCGTGAGTGAGATTAAAAGAGTGGCGTTTGTTGGCGTTTTATGTGCTTTTCGTATGTTGGATATATATTAATTTTCCTTGTAGTTTGAAACGAATATGAGAAAAAACACTGATTCACTAATTAACATGAAAAATGTGTCCTTGTATAGATAATAGTTTTTTTTAAAGAATTGAAGTAGTAAACGAAATTAAGTCCTCCTGATGCTAAGTGGCCACTGCCGTCCATAGAAATTTGTAAGCAAATTTATACAGAACAGGATATCTATCTGAAGTCTGTCACTGATACATTTCTACTCTAGAGGATTAAATGGTCGCCTCATATAAATGTGAACCGGCTTGTTATTTACATCATAAGTTTTATAAATTTATTTTTCATTATAGTTTATTGTCAAACTTACCAAAGATAGAGAATTACAGTGACCATGAAATTTTAACAATCGATTCATTTAATGACTGTGACATTATAAAGCCTTTATCATAAATAAGATTCTTTTTGGTAATTCCCCAATTACAGGGTTATATTGGGGTTGATTTTTGTGTTATGGTAGTCTGCGTGTACAAAGTCACGGGAAATAGTTTGTATATTATAAACCATATAAATTTCCCCGCCGTTTCCTTGGCAAATGTTGTAACTAATCGTTGTAAGAGTATTCATAACTCATTCCCTCCGGAACTACTGTACTTTACTGACCCTCTATTGTGGAAGGCATTGTATCTCAACCATTTTCATGACGCAAACCGTTTAATTAATAATTTTATTTTGCTAATTGACTGTGCCCCTCAGTTTCTAACGCTACGACATAATAAAAAAACATAAACAAACAACGTGATATAATATAGTCTATAGGCGTCCTCAATAAATGTACTATTGGATGCAAAAATAGTTTTTCAATTCGCATCAGTAGTTCCTGAGATTAGCGCGTTCAACCAAACACAGTGGCGTAGCGTGGGCTTACGCTGCCCGGGACGGAAATTGAACTTGCAACACATTGTACAAATTTTGACGACCCAAAACGACAATATCTAACTTGACGACCAAAAATAACGACAATATGTAACTTGATGACAAAACAACGTTGCTAAATCAGTTTTTGCCGCCCCCCAAATCTGTTTTTGGCGACCCTCAAAATGTGCCGCCCGGCGCGGACCGCCCCTCCGCCCGCCCTCGCTACACCACTGACCAAACAAACGAACTTTTCAGTTTTATAATATTAGTATAGTATATACTAAATACTATTATTTTTAAGCTGATATTATGATTAATTTTAAATGGTTCTTAAATAATCATCATTCGTGTACAAATCTCATGTATTTAAAAAAATGCGACCCCCTTAAATTACTAAAGTGACACCCCAGGGATCGCGATCCAAAGGTTGAGAAGCTTTGCGTCACGGTATAAGGAAAACTGGAGACTCGAAACTCAAATAAAACACGAAGATACATGATACGTAGGCGTCTGCAATGCGTAGCGTTGGGCGGCCAACTGTGTTACCGGGTAGCCCACTTTAAATTGTTCAAGGATTTCCTTTTTCCCATTTTGAACGTTGGCACAAACATTTGTCGGACGAAACTCGTGTCATTTAGTACGGGTTAAGTCGAACTTGTAACATTTAAAATCGATTTTAGTGGTGTCTTTTCAAGTATTGTTTTGCAGCATCGAATAATCTTCGAAATATGTATAATCCACAAACAAAATATACATTTAGTTAAATTCTTAATGGTTTTTCAATGTTTTGTTTGTTTATGATTTTAGACCAGTATTATCGCGGATTTGATACGTTTTAACATGTTACGGGTACTCACGATATGCGGTTATATATTAAAATATTGTATGTAAACATAAACATAAACGCTTTCTACATTCATAGCCCCAAAGTAGGATTTTCTCCTATGTCATGGTTGTCGTCCCACTGCTGGGTACGGCCATAGTTCACCGCGCTGACCAAGTGCGAATTGATAGACTGCACACATCTTTGAGAACTTTTTTTTTGAGAACTCTAAGATGTTTTTCTTCACCGTAAAGCAGTGATAATTAAAATCAAATAAGGACATCATTTTTTAGAAAAATCAGCACGTGGTGCATGCCTGGGATTCTAACCTCGGACCCTTGATTGAGAGGCCAAGTTTCAACCGTTAGGCTATCAATGCTCAACAAAAACCGTAAAAACCGTAACCGTAAAAAGTAATATCTCTTAATTTTGATATTGAATATGATCATTTTCATTTTTATTTATCAAGCGTTTAATTATCAAATCGAAATCACAACTCTGCACGCTTAATAATATTCAACCAATGTAGTATGTGTTGAACTTGGTAACACAAACATACAACGCTACGCACGCGTATATATTACTTTGGTAAACAAAGACCATTATTTGGTAACCGCAACAGAAAGACAAACGCATTAGAGGCGGATCTCTGCAATGCGTATCATAAAGATGAGTAGGGATTCGGAAACGTAATGCTGTAAAGCTGTACTTAGTTCGAGTCTTGTTTCCTCAAAATAATTATCGTTTTCGGTTTTATCTTCTAGTTATTTTTATATTTTGAAAGTAGCAAACGAGCAGACAGGCCGTCCGATGATATGTGTCCATTATACCCCAGATAAGGTCAGTCTTAATGGAGGTTGCCAGATGCGTTGCTACCCCTAAAGACTAAGTTGGTACGTATCGGATAAGTATCTTCCTTACCGACCCGCGATCGACGACCCGCGTGGCCGAGCGGTCACTATACCGGTCTGACGCGCAGTGAGTTCCGGGTTCGATACCCGGCCAGACAGAAATATGAATGAGTTAAGATTTCTGTTGTGGGTCTGGGTGTTTGTGTATTCGTGTTTGTGTGTCCATGGCACCCACGACACAGGAGAAAATCCTAGTGTGGGGCTATGAGTGTAGAAAGCGTGTGTTTTTTACTGCATGCTCCTTTGCTACATCAATGTGATATGATATGATGATAATTCCAATACTACTAAAAAGTAGAGACGTCTACTTTTTAGTTAAATAAGTCCGATTTTAAAATCAAATTTGGCACTGTAGTAGTCCAAAGTCTAGTCTATACAATCATTACGTACTCATTCCGTTCTGCATGAGCTAATGTCGTTGACCATCCGGTGGCCTGCTATCACCATCGCAACAAAGCTGACTAAGGCCTAGGAATTTGGAGTGGGAAATATGAAATTTTAAAATAGTGTAGGCGCCACGAGTCGGGCGTATACAAACGTCTAAAAATAAACTGTTCACTCTTTGTTAGTATGTGAGGATCGTCTGTCATCGCTAGCCTATATATTGTTCGCTGGCCACCGTGTAAACATCGCTAAATCAGAATATAATAAAAAATTCTAAGTATTAGAACTACTATTTATAACTATTCGACGACCCGTGTGGCGGAGCGGCCACCATACCGGTTTGACACGCAGTGGGTACCGGGTTCGATCCCCGGCCATCTAAATGATGAATTTAGAGTCTGGTCTGGATTTAGGTTTTTGTATTCGTCTTTATCTGTTACCTACGACACGGGAAAAAATGTCAGTGTGGGGTCTAAGTGTAAATAGTATATTCTTCTATCAATAACTTTTTATTGATTGATTTGCTCTCCAAAATAACAATAATCTAAAATAACAATACAACTTGAGGTGGTAGAACCCTTTATGATACGATTTCGACCACCTTCCCACCTATTTCTACCCAAAAAACCGCAGTATAAAGCGCTGGTCAGTTCTGCGTTCTGTGTCTGCAGGGTGTGATATGGAGACATACTTCAATCCGCTGTTCATCCTGAAGACTAAAATGATAACATAGAAATATTACCCTGCTTTTGACGCAGTTGGGTAAATAGACTAGGTACCTATACCTTTAATGAATATAAACTTTTTCCTATTTGAGTTCCGATTGCTGCAATTGTAGGTAACGGTAACAATGCAATATGTGATTTAAGTGTCACATTATCGCGAATTAAATATGTATTTTATGTTTGGTTCATCAGATGCCCTTTTGCTATTTCATTAAATAAAGAGTTACAAGTTTTTACCCGACTCAGAAGAAGGGTAATTGTTTTCGAGCGTATGTATGTGTGTGTGAATCGTCTCAGTTTGCAGAGTGTAATAGGCTAAATAATTATGTGATGATATATGAAACTGAGCAATCTATATATGTAAAAGACAATTTCGACTCACTAACTTATATATCAACTCACAGCCTTATTATATTTATAGCCAGCCCTATTATACCTAAAACCTTAAAATTTGGTATACGAGTTCCTTTTATGGTGTAAGTGAACGATAAGAAAGGATTTTTAGAAATTCAACCGTTAAGGGGGTTAAATAGGGGTTAAAAGCTTGATTACCATAAGAGTCTGTACTAACTGATTTTAAGCTGATATTATCGCGGAATTGATTCATTTTAATATGTTACGGGTACTCACGATATGCGATTTTGAATTTCTTTTTGCCGATATATCGACCCAGTTACATGGATGGTTTCGCCATGACCACAATCCATGTAACTGGGTCGAAATATCGACAAAAAGAAATTCAAAATCGCATATCGTGAGTATCTGTACTAACTGACCCGATTTCTAATAAAAATGTGTTATTTTGCCCAGAGCCGACGAGCAGTGTGTTCGGGATGCCCCTGGCGCAGTGTGTTGAGACGGAGCGGGCGTTGCGGCGGCAGCAGCACGGTGGCTCGAGGGCGTCGCTTGCGTCCCTCGGCGCGCTCGACAAGGGTGATGATGTGAGTGATTCCTCATTTCTTGGTCTTTACGCTAAACCCATTTTAGGATTTTTCTTGCCGTGGGTGCAATATAAATTCACTAAGACAAATCAACCCAGAATATGAAATCTAAATTAATTTCTTTTGTATGCGATGTAAAGAAAAAATACAAACATTTTACAAAATATGTAGTAGGTACGTATTAGTCATCTACATATTTATCTGGCCGGGGATCAAACCCAGAACCCACAGCATGTCAAGCAGTTATGGTCACCAGTCGTCAACGAGGGTCGTGTTAGAAAGTTGGAGGTAATTGGATGTTATCCTACTTATTTCTAGTAATTGTCTTATTTATTGTAGCATCTTTATCTTTTCGGTTGAAGGTCGAATTTCATATGAGACGACCATCATAATCTCGGACTAGGATGATCGCCTCTGTTACTTAGAGGGATTACGCATCTGTGGTCGGGTGCAGCTAGAACTCTAATTCTATATCGAGAACAATTACGAAGGGTTTACTCGCTAGCTGCTATAGAGGATTTAACATAATAATTTAAGAACCATCTATTTTTGAATCAATATGTGAAAATAAAGCATATTTAATAAAATACTGAATAAAAAAGTGTGTGTGCACTTCACACAGGGTAAAAGGGAAATTTAATTATTATAAATATTAAAATACTAGCAGGCCCGTGCCCACTTCGTTGGACATTAAAAAAATGGTGTACCTGTTTGTACATAGAGCTTGCATAAAATTGGCGAACTGTCATACAAACATTTAACCCCTATTTAACCCCCTTAGGGGTTGAATTTCTAGAGATCCTTTCTTATTGCTTACTTACCACATGAAAGGAACCTTTGTACCATATTGTAGGGTTCTAGGTACAGTAGTTTCGGTTGCCCATTGATATATAAGTCAGTGAGTCAGAATTGCCTTATTTTATTAAGACTTATGCTTTTTCAAAAATCGACCAAGTAATCGAATTAAAATCATTAGTATGATTCAGAAAGGCTGCAGTCCAACTTGCTTGTAGCGCCGACAACTGTTTTCGTAACGCATTTTCGTTTCATCAAGTTTCAAATCACACAAATTCTTAAGAAGTTTCATTTCAAACATTTATACGCACACGATAAAACCTATTCATCCGAAAAATACATGTATATTTATCTGAGCGAGATATTGTCTGAGTGTAATTATGTCCGCGGTTATTAATTGGTGCAGTCGACCCGAGATGAGGTATCTCGCACCGCAAATAGTTCTGCACGGTTATAAAAGTTATAAATAGTTAAATTGAACAAATTACCGCAAGTACTATCTATATCTATACTATAAAAATGAGATGGTGTGTCTGTTTGTTACTTAATCACGCAAGAACCACTGGTTAGATTTACATGGAATTTCGCATGGATGTAGCTTATTTACCGGCTTAATTTCTAGGCTTCTTGTGATTTCGATATTTTGCGCTATTTAAAGATGGCGACTTTTTTTGTCTCATATCAAAGCACGGCTAGGTAATTGAGCTAGTAGCCTATAAAGGAGATAGACTGTTGGTTGAAACTCGGCCTCTCAGTCGAGGGTCCGAGGTTCGAATCCCAGATACCCTACAGATTTTTTGAGGTGCATGTTAGACATTAATTATCATTGCTTACCTGAAAGTTCTCTGAAAAAAGACTTGCACTTAGTGAGTGTGGTGGACTATGGCCTAAAACTCTCTCATTTTAAAGGAAGATTTATGACCATAATGAGCTGGAGATTACCTTATAACACATGCTTTGAGCGTATATCAAGCTGCCTATAATCATGTTTTATGCTTATACATAAAAATTCACACGTAATAGGCAGCTTAATTTTAGATCTTTTAACTCTATTTCTTTCTTCGCACATTTTTTCGTGATCTATTTATCAATTTATAATATATTTATGCGATAATTCATGTTAAATTTGCATTTAAGTATTTTAACTGTTTATATTAAGAAGTGTTATTAAAATTCATTACATATGTGTGGAAGTTTTGGACCACTTAACATCAAGTCAAATTCACACGATCGCTTTCCACTTAAAAAAAAGACATAAATCGTTTATGTATTAGAAAATGTAAGTCAACATTAAATTTTCTAATAGTACCCAGTTCTAAAACTGTCCAATTTCACTTGATCCCTCGTGAAGCGAAGAGTTTTTCCGCGTTTCGCTGACTATACACAGCAGCGGGAAGCAGGGGAGGTCGTCGTTCGGCGGTCTTGTAAATGTGAGTGTGGTTTGGCATTCGCCATTTGAGAGCTCAGAAATAGTTCGCGAGTTCGCAGCCAAGACACGTAACGTTGTAGTATGACGCGCTCGCTGTGAGCACCTGGGCCTATCCACCACTCAGTTCCATCTACTGAAACTCTCCGACCGTAATGGGTTAAAGCGATAATAAATTAATATGAAAAGGTATTTTTAAAAACAAGCTTTTTTTGTACTGTATTGAATTCTTCAAATTAAGCTCTTTCAATTGATACCCATATTGGGCGGGTTGGACAAAAATATGTATTCCGCCATTTTATTGCGGCGGCCATTTTGGAATTACAACAATATTGATTACATATAATTGCATTGTCATCAGAACTTAATGTGTGTTCCAAATTTCAACTCAATTGGACACTGGGAAGTGGGTTAAATTCAGCTTTCAAGATTTGACTCAAACATACATACACACATTGCAAGTTACATAAAAGCTTTTAATTAAAAACTGTCGAGATAGGGATTCTAATATTTGTTACGTGACTGACCAATAATATATTGTAATTTGTAGACATCTGTCTAAAAATTAAAATATTGTTACACTTTATCTTAATTTTGAATTTTTTTTGGCTCAAATTTAGCAAATACTTGTTAATTAACTAATAATTAAGCAAAAACATGTCATTGTGTAATTACTAGAATGCTGTACATACCTACTTATAATTGGCATGTATATAGAGTACATTATTATTATATTATTTATTGTGTTGTCAAGTATACTATGCTGTTTGTCTAAAGAGATTAATAATAAATATTAAAAGTAATAAAGTATAACATACTTCATGAATAGTGTCTAAGTATCTATCTTGTAAACAAGCCTCATGTTTAGTCAAATGTAAGGCAAGTTACTGAGGCTCGATACTATTGCCATATAAAAAAAGAAAAAAAAAAAGAATTCTTATACAAACAAAATACAAACCTGGTTTCTTGCCGGATCTTCTTAGCTAAGGCCGTATTCCGATCCGATGGTAAAAAAATCTTGTAACTGTCAATCATTTGTATTTTTTTGTATTAGAATAATAATAATATTTGAATAACAATAATCAAAAAATTAATAGTGTGTACACGGATCGTTACAAGTGCAGTGGGTTCAGGCAGTTATCTGAATGATTAATGGCATAATATTTAGTATTTTATTAAACAACTTTAGATCTGTGGCACATTCAACATATTTTTGTTGATCTAAGTTCTTTAACGCGGGTTCAGCAGGACTCGAGTAATAGAATTCGTCACGTAAGGAAAAAAACGCTACGTCCTGGAGTATAACATATTATTTTTCACTGTGCAATGTTTATCATTATTTATTCACCTTGGCTAGTTATTTTTAGTTCTAGTTTCTAAAGAAGTCTACTAAGAAAAGTACTAAAAATAAATAATGAGTTTTTTGCCTTAACATCAAGTTTTTTTGCAAGAAACTGAAATTTCGAGATAACTGGGTTAAATTGTACAGAAGATAGTTCTCTCTTAATTTTAAACATTTAATGACGATGGGGTCAAGCAAGATAAATGTCATCAAATTGATGGATGTCCTAGACGTAAAGGAGTCTAATCCTGGAATAATATTCCTGGGTCTTTAAATCGAGCAGCTCAGGCTATAAGGGTAGAGCTAATTATTGCATGACATCTTGCAGCATCGTGGCTAGACACGTTTAGGAGATTCATTTGGCTATCATCCATATTTCCATTGCTGGGAACTCCCTACAATTACGCGTGACCTTGACCGGTATGGTGTAGGTCTTTGGTAGCGATATACTAGGCTCGTCAGTCACTCTTAGTTGAAGAATCTCTTACCACAAAATTGTGGTCGCATTTTAGGGAGTTTCTTTAAGCGCGCGGTAGACGTAACAGTTATGTTTGGTCTTTTGGCACGAAATCGTCCCTTTTTAATTCGCTACACGATAGACAATTAGACGATAGACTATAGGGGTAGTTAGTGTTCGACCTCGCTGTGCGATGAAGCGGCTGTTTTACTCCTCTAGGGTGGCTACGCATCTATGATCAGGTTAAACAGAGGTAGTATAGTAATTTCCTAGAACGTAATATCATAGAATATCATAGTAACGAAAACTCTCATAATCCTCAAAGAAACACTTATCAGATATCATTGCTTGGATTGAACAATAACACAAAACCTAATTTATAGTAGAATGACTTAAAAATAATAAAAAATTACAAGCCCCTTGACAACATTGGTGTTGGAGCATCATATTTTAATACCGAAATAACACAATAATAAGAATAAGGTTTTATCTTTAACTTAAAATTGATGAATTTTAATATGTTTAATTAAGAACTTATGTTTGTGTGTTCCTATACATAGAATTTATCGATTTTTAAACGTATGAAACATTGTGAAATATGTATCTAAAGATTAGTGTTTTTAATAATTTTAGAAAGAGAAATGAAACATGGTATTTCTGTGAAAGTTGACAACTAACGACTGTATTCGAAAAATTGAGAATAGATAAAACTTATGATCCACAGACAACAACTTAACATTACAACCAATAGACTGCGTTAAATTGCTTATTTGATGTTACCATTTAAAAATATTTCTAACAGTTTTGACAGTTATCTGGGGGCACGGCAGTACCCCCGCCAAGTCGAGCAATAAAATATTTACGACTGCGCTGTGACAATGTTTACGAAACAATAAAACAAATAAGCGTGTAAATGTTTGACAAATGTGTGACACAAATGATATTATAAAGACATAGGAACTGAAATTTCATGAAAGACCTATTCACAGCTCGTGTTACAAGTACTTAGTATTTTTACTGACTACTTTTGTTTTGGTGCACAAATACGAAATGCTTCGAAAAATTTCTGATTGAAATCTGACGAGTAGATGTAGTAAAAAAAAAGTTAACATAAAAAAGTGTAATACACATTAAGACAGACAGAAGAGTGAAAAGAAGGAAAACAAGATTTTTATCTTTTTTTCTAGCAGAGTATCGATTAAAATCGCCATTTCTATTTCAAAAATCGATTAATTGCACACGTGCCATCCCTAGTTCAGACTCGTAGGTGTTTCAAGCGCCAATTGATCAACAAATCGATACATCAACGTATTGACAGGATAGAATTCTGTTATGATTTATGCTCTCGAGAATGAGTGAAGTGTTGTTAATTTTGAAACTGTGCAATTCGATTTTTTACATTTGAAACTGTTATCTAACATGTTGGAAGTGACAATGAAAATAAACATACATATACACAGAAATAATATTACGTAAAAGTAACATCACTAATTTGGGGGTAAGAAGGGGTAATGTCTGGCTACCATTACACTATATCACTCTGTTGCACTAGGCATGGGTCACCTCTCAGAGTAAGAGACTTTTATGTCATAGTCCACTATTTTGGGCTAGTTAAATTAATACTCCTTTTGAGAACTTTTTTGTAAAGCACCGAAAAGTAGTGCTTCTTATATTACTAAGACTCCGCTGTCTGTCCGTCTGTCTGTCTGTCTCTGTGTCTGTGTCAGCTGAAATTTTCACAAATGATGTATTTCCGTTGCCGCTATAACAACAAATACTAAAAATTAAATATATATATATTAAGGTGGGTCCCAATACAATAATAATGATGATACGGAACCCTTCGTGCTCGAGTCTGACTCGCGCTTGGCCGATTTTTTTATTTCTAGATCAGACCACAGTTTATCACATGGTAGAACCATGTAGTTCGACCGCAAAGATACCACGACTTATTTCTAGCGTGAAACAGTTCATGGGCTTCTGTTGACGGCTGTGATTGCCGGCTCACTTACTTATATGTGAATCGACCATCTTAGTCCTCGAGAGTAGTAACACATATGTGATAGTACCCTTGTTCTATATAAAGTTGCTAACGTCTATAGGCCACTACCATCAGGTGGACTTACATTTGTTCAATAAAAAATACAACTTACGAACTCTCAACTCAACTCAACGACAAATCAGTGATAGCGTATCTGAGATTCGAACTTCGGACTCTTTGAACTTTATACCACTAGAATTACTTAGGGTAAATTGCTAAACAATCACTAAATCCACGGAAAAGTATCCGAAGCGCGGAATAACCCAACAGAGAACCCGGGCCTCCAGCGGGAGCTAAATTTACCACTCAGCTAGTGCTTGTGTAATTAATTGAAGCGTGGCACGAGTCAATACATCGCCGCAGTGACCGCTATGAGTGGTTCGGTATGATTTATGAGACGAGTGAACGAAATGCTTGGGTCTAAAACTATTTCGTACCAGAACCTTGTAAATTACGGCGCTTTGCTTTTCTTTTGTAAAATAGTCTCTGCTTTTAGGTTTTTTATTGTAGTAACATTGTTTAAAACATTAAAACAAAAAACTCCTGCTTCAAATGATTTGTTTGTTCATAATGTTAATAATTGGTTACAATATATATTTAATTTAACGTTTTTGCTAAATAGTCAAGTAAAAGTATTACAATTATTGTATATATATATTTAGATTGGTTTACTAGCTTTCATTTGGTACCCTTATTGTCATACTAGTAAAAAAACGTCCCTCTCCGCCCTCTTTCCTCTATCTCCAGGTGATATTTTTAAAATTATATAGCCTATGTCACTGCAAACTGAGACGATGACTGACTCTAATGATATGCCATACGTCAAAATTCGCCAAGCTGTTTAGGCTGTAATGCGTGCCAAAGAAATGAACATACATACAAACAAACAAAAAACATACACACGCTCGAAAAACAATACCTCTCCTTCTGAAGCAGTCGGGTAAAAATACTTAAAACATGTGGGTCGTTGCAGAACTCTTTCTATAAATATTTTACTTAAGTACCTATTTTGACAAAAACTCATATAAGCGTTAAATTAAATATATGTTATTATAAACAAAACGTTCGTTTTAAGCAGTCGGGTTTTTTGTTTTCATATTTTAACGATGTTGTAGTTTTATGATTGTTTTCAAATATAACATGACTTCCTTGTTCTTAAATTATGCAAAGGCCAAATAAATCAAGAGTGATGCATACACGAATATGAAAATGAGGCGAAGAAATCGTTAGTAACAATAAACTATACGCCAATCTAGTTTTCATCGAGTCTTTATTTATTTTAATGCACTTAACTAATTCGTGTATATAATAAACCATCGCTATCCAATGGCGGATTTACAACTTTGTCGCCGTAGGCTAAATTATTGAAATATGTTTTGCCGCCTTGTAAAAAGTGGTCGTCAACATTTACTTAATAAAAATAAAATAAAAATAAAACTAAAATGATGACTATAGCTAACTTCAGGGTATCGGTTTTTCGTGACGGTGTGCGCGCGCATCGTAAAAATTTACTCAATTTTTTCCATAACGCGCCAAAAGAAGTATAACTTCAAAAATAAGTTGGTCGACAGTTTTACCGATCGCCATTACTGTTCATATGATACCGATAAAATCAATCACTTAGTGTGAACCGTAACTTCTATCAGTCGGCGGAGGGAAAAAGCCCGTTCTTGTCGCTTAGTGCTAACAAGATCTGTCAGTTGGCGAACGGTAAAACTGTTGGGACTAGCATAATATAAACGGACCCTGTACGGAAATTATACGAAAAATTGAGTTCTGTCGCTTAGTGTGAACAACAAGATCTATTAGTCGGTGGACGGTAAGTGTCAGGCCGACATGATGTGAAAATACTCTTACGTGAATAAATTATGTTAATGTCACTCAGAACGAATAAAAAGATCTGACAATTAGCGAACGGTAAAACTGTTGGGCCTACCAAACGAGAATAGGCTCTTATGTGAAAAAAAAACTGTTCTTTCGCTTAACGTGTACAACTAAACCTGTCAACCGGCAAAGGGTGAAACTGTGCCTTATGTGAACGGGCCCTATGATCAAACAATTGGCTGACGCGCCCAATAGGTCAAATTTGACGTAACGTGACGTAAGCGTGACGTCACCGGTGTCTGGTTACCTGCATGGCCTTAGAGCGCTTGCTTTCATTAAGGCCACGATAATTTTATCTCATGATGCGTGTAGCTCATCCCAATATCTATACGGACGGAAATAGACCAGTAAATAATGGTAGATACTCCCGCATGGTGCAGTGTTTGACCGCTCTTTGCCCATGAACTCCTAGTACCAGAAGAAAGTAACTCTTCACCAAAAGATTTACAGCCAGTAAAATTTTTATGTTTGTTTACCTACAAATCAATGCGTGTGTTACGCTCTGATGTATGTTTCATTTTTAATCATAACATCAACTTCTGTAGAGGTTAATAAAGTTTTTGGGATATTATAATAAGCGAACGTTCACAAACCACGTGTTCGTTCCACCACCGCCATTTCAGTCTTCAAAATACCACGCGTGGTCACAAGGAGGAGAGGAGGGGTTAAAGTCTCGTAGTCAATATCCTTAAAGGAAATCTTGGCATTTTCAAGGTATATCCAAATATTTCACTTCTAACAGGTACGCATGTAATTTTACCACCACACGGTAACCACGGTGTTAATAAAGGAGCTCAATTATTATTTTTCAACTGTCTGCTTGTAAAAAATGATCTAAAATTGTATTTATGAAATATTAGGTGAAATCTAAAGGAGGGGATCCACTTATATACTAGGGATGGAAGGGGTCCAAAACTTGTCAAAAATAGGTTGCGTGGTTTGGGTACGTTACCTTAATTTGATTATTATTTGTCAGGGTACGTAAACATACAAGATAAACGTTTTTTACACTCATAGTTCCACAGTAAGATTTTCTCCTGTGTCGTAGGTGCCATGGACATACAAAGACGAATACATAAACACTCCGACCCAGAACAGAAATCTAAACTCATCATATACATTTCTGTCTGGCCGGGAATCAAACCCGGGACCACGCTCGGCCACGCGGAACGTCAAATTACTTAATCGATTTTCGAAAAAGTATTAGTCTCAATACCCTCATGCTTAGAAATATTTTATTATTTATTATTATTATTATGTTTCACTTCTGCTGTGTGTGAATTGCACAGACATACTTTTTTGTTTATACGAATGGAATCACAGTTAATTTTCACTTGATATTTCTAGTGTTTCTCTACGGGGTAGTTTTAATTTAAACATAGGGTTGATTACAACATTGAACTAGCATCGAGATTTGATACGGTACTCAAAACTTCCTAAAGAATCTGTCATTTTGCTTGCGATTTTGAACATAATTGAACGTGCAAGAGTAATGGACAACTTTTTGACATTAATAATAAGCTGCTTGTGAACAATAAAACAGCATAATAAGCATCAACTTTAGGGAGACCGCGTAAAACTCCATGCTTAATCAGACCTTTTAAACCACAAGACAGCATCGCTTAATAAGTCTTTAAAGGCTTAAATAAGAAGCACACACCCGATGTTCTTGACAAAGTGGAAATATGAAGACTTCTTTAAACTTCAAAATTATCTCTTTCAGAGTGAATCCTGTGACTCCGGCGAGTGGGGCTGGTCGGGGTTGGATGATGCTGGCGGAGGTCCTAAGGTCCCGGCGCTGGTGTCTGCCTGCCTTGCGCACCTCCGACAATATGGACTTCATACCCTCGGCCTGTTCCGAGTATCGTCTTCCAAGAAGAGAGTTAGACAGGTTAGTTCTTGAATGATTATTAGTTCATGTAGGTATAAAAATAGGATAACATCTGATACGATCATGTAGCCGGTAGTCTCGAAAAGTGCAACCTTGCACAGAATAATGTTTGAAATGTTTGAAAATATACCTCTAAGGAATTAAATAGGGGATGAAAATTTGTAAATGTTATTGACATAACTTTACATATAATAGTGAAAAAAATTCGT
The DNA here is from genome assembly GCA_018249875.1 of Cecropterus toxeus. Taxonomy (NCBI): domain Eukaryota; kingdom Metazoa; phylum Arthropoda; class Insecta; order Lepidoptera; family Hesperiidae; genus Cecropterus; species Cecropterus toxeus. Next base: position 19,248 of record DWNE01000075.1, read on the forward strand.
TTTCCGGTCGACATAAGGTTTAAATCCAAGGAATGTACGTACCTTGGATTGGGTGATTTTTTGATCGTACAGCTCCTTTTTTTTTGTTTTCGAGAGGGAAACCTTCAAAAGGTACCCAACGCCGTGGGAGCGACGTCGGGTTATGTGGGATTTTTACCGCACTAAAACCCCCCCGGTGGCCGTCCTTAGCGCTTTGTAGAGGACCCCGGGATCTCCAACGGAACGCAACCGGAGTCCTCCAAGCGCAATGCCCCTTTTGGGCTCTTTCCCGGCAAGCATATGCGCTCACCGTTCTTTCAGGTACTTACGACGGCACGCGACCACGCATACCGCCGTCCTTCCCGGGGTCACTTGATTGGACGGTTCGAGCTCCCATTGTTGCCGTCCGCAACCCCGGAAGCCCCCTTTTAGTCGCCTCTTACGAGGAGATACCGTAGCCCTATTCTGGTCCCGGTACTACAGGGACGATCGTACAGCTCCTGTGTGAATGATTCACACAGGAGCTGTACGATCAGACTCAGAGTTCTCCTATGGTTTATGATTAACAAGTGGCAGTGATATCCCAAAGAAAGTCATATTGTTTCTATAAAGTCACTTGCCTACAACGAAATATTAAAGTATCTTCCGATCCATCCATCTCTTCTGATGAGATTTTTGCTAATATTTACAATGTTTGCCATGCGTGATGGTAATTCAGTAGGTCTTGATGTTACACAAGAAGACGCTGCAATGCTGAATTATGTCCCCTATTCGCCTCTCATGACATCTACGGGAAGAGAAGGAGTGGAGTTCTTCCAAACCGACATTTTACAACACTTTCAATACGCAATGGGAAAAATAAACACTTTGATTACGTTTTGCATACATTGTTGCAACTCAAACAATATTTCAATACGGTTGCTATGACAGAAAATACTCTGGTAAATCCAGCGAAGTTTACTAAGCAGACATACTTGCGGTGAGAATAAAACATTGACCGCCGGAATTAGATGTTTTCCCGATCATATTGCCCGTTGCAATCGACGGGCGTCGTTGACCCAGATGCTGGAGCCGATTTATTACCAACTTCTCTGTAGTGCGTACTCTAGATCTAAACGTACATGAAGCTAAAGTCGAAGTGTCTGTACGTGATTTGGAAATAAATGACACTTCCTGAGACTATTCGTATGATATCAAATTTTTGAACCTCTTGAATGCTGTTCTTGAAACGGGCTTTACGTGGCGAATACGAAGATGAATGAATTTTGACAGGAAATTTTTCTACAGATAGATTTTTAAAACAAAACAATGATAGCAAATAAATGTATCCACTACAATCAATGGATACTCTCAAATCTGGCCATCTGTAACCAACTATATAGAACAGATTCTACCTGGGACCAATTTCAGCTGCGTTGCCATTTGTCAGGACTAAGACGGTCGTTTCGTATGTTCGTTTCGTATGTACGGCATTACATCCACCCTCATAACACATCTATCCACCGAAACTCAAATACTGATTCACACTGAAAATAAATATAACGGTGATACATTTTCACTTAAGTATAATCTACCTTAAAAAAATAACACAGAAGGTCATTCTGTTAACTATTTTGTATCTAAAAAGCACTTAAGTATTTACCTATGAATTGAAAATACAGAGAGGCTTACACGAGCAAAACCGTGCGAGAGAACACGTATGCAATAAATGTGATAGCATCCGATTGGCTAAAGGATTATCGTGTACGCAGACTTAAATAAAGACAGGTCCATTAACACCGCACGGCTAAATTTAATATGGTATATAAATATTTTGATTCCAATTCAAAGCAAAACGGCTCAAGCGCTGTTTTTTCGTGAAAATGTGGAAACATTCAACCGTTACTTCATGTTATGTTTTAACTTACTTTCTATATCACGCCTCTGAATGACCTTAATTCGAATTTATGTCGTACAGTAGCTTGTCTTTTTTGACGTAGAAAGTGCTCAAAACCTATCTGAAGGTGGATCCAGATCTGTCCTTGATTATATCTTCTGTAATAACGAAAAAGATTTAAACTATGTTCTTAAATCCCGTTGGTTTGGTCACAATTGGTAGATTCATCATATAACTTTACGAATATTGGAAAGTGATATAAACAGTATGACTTGGCCAGGTAGGTATCACATCAGTTTCTAGCGTGAAGCTGTTTATGTATTTCGTCGAAATCATGTCAATACCGGCTGATCTAAACTTTTAATCTTCACAAGAGGCAACACATCTTCAATTGACTTCACGTGAAACCATTGTTCTATGTGGAGTTGGTGACAGATGACCGTGGTAGAGGGTAGTAAATATTTACTACCCTCTACTCGGCTCGTTTACTGTTACCAAGCTAGAAAAAATATTATTATCGATCTTTCTTCACTTATGTTTTCTAGAAGGCAATTGGAATTCAATATTATTGGTTTGATTAGAGTGGAGAAGAAACTCAGAGGTACACAGTACGAGACCCTTATTGTTGTTATTTTTCTGAATCTCTTCAATGTTGTCATGTTCCAGTTACGTGAAGAATGGGAGCGAGGGCAGGAAGCGGCTTTACATGCAGAGTTATGTCCGCACGACGTAGCAACGCTTCTCAAGGAGTTCCTGAGGGACCTGCCCGACCCACTGCTATGCAGAGACCTGTATCCTGCGTTTTTGCAGACACAAAGTAAGTGCCAATCTTACTATGGAATATAGGTATTAGTGATGATACTGAAAATACTAAAGAAATGTTAAAATTTCGTTTCACAAGACATTGTTGAATGCCAAATTAAACAAGATGATTGATGTTACTTATTTATTATTTTGATGATACTATTAATATCAAGTACATAAATACTGAAATCCAAAATAAGATGAAATTACCTACATTATTCAGGTTTGCTCAATCAGATCTCGAATCTTGTATCTTCTGATTAGTTTACTATTCTTGTGACTATTTACTTTACTTTATGGATAAAATGATTAAGTTACAGAATTCGATATCAGGAAATCGTTTCAAAATGTGTTTATAACGTTGTAACGGATGAACTGATCCCAACTAAATTCTTAAAGCACTTAAATTAAATGTAGCATGTGATAATAAAACAAGTAACGATGCAGTGAGCTTTGTTCACTCGGAATCCAGTCTTGCGAAGTGTAAAGCGTTTCAGTTGGTCTTATTTGAATAGAGATGATGTCATAATTATGCCAACGTTCTCTAAACTTCAAGAATTCAGCGATTTCCAAGGCACATAAAGAGAGAGATAAGAAAAAATACTTAAGCATTTATTATGAAAATGGATTAGTCTGATATACGTAAGAAAATAAATAATGCTAAAGTTTTGAGAAGAATAATATTGATGACGTACAATTGTTAGTAAAAGTTATCGGTTGGTACTCACATCAGCTTCTTTTAACTTGCTTTCAAGAACAATCAGATTTTGGACAGGAATTGAACTATACAAATTATCGATCACAAAACTCTAAAAAGTAGTACCTAATTTCACCAGGCCATTTATAGATATTGTTCGTTTAACAAAATTTTGGAAGATAATAAAGTTTGGAGAGGGCGCAAGTCATAACTCTTCTGCAATGCTCCACGCACTTACAGCAATTGGAGCAAGTGATAATGAAACGAGCAACGGTGTAATAAATTGTGTCCAGTCGCGTGCCAGTAAATATTATGTGTTTTATGATCACACCACAAATGATACACATGCTTTATAGTGTTAAATGTTAAATTCACAAGATTTGATAGGCTATCCAAGCCTATCAAATCTTGTGAATTTATGCCACTTGGTGTTTCGCATGGAGCTTTAGTTACAGTCACCTATTTCTAATATTAATTTTAGTATTATGTTCTTATCTTCTGTATTTTAATTCCTCATACTACTTAAAGATTTCAATAATTATTTCTGTAACATTAGCAATTTAGTAGGGTAATTGTTAAGTTGTCGTTCAGTTGAAAGCTTATACTTAAGATAAATTGGCATATTAATACCCAAGATGCTTCAAGCTATATGTACGTATTGCAAACAGAGATCTAAAAAATACAACCGATATGTAATACATACTCGAAACATATATCAAGTAATATTAATTGCTCTAGATATAAATACAGACGAGTTTTAAAATCGTGAATCACCTAAACACCAGAATTTGATATAGTTCCAAAGAGTTGCACGACCTTGTTTTGTACCTATCTAATTATCGTATCAAAATAGAAAGAGGAATGATTCGAAATATTTGTAATATTATGAAATCAGTGGAGTTTGAAGAAGAAATTCATAATTATGACACTTTTACAAAAAGTGACGTATTGGGGTCAGAAGTAGTCCGTCATCTGTGGCATAATTCTGGAACTGTCATCCTGGACATTTATATGTAGGTAGCTTGGGAATATGACGTCAAAACGCACAAAAATAAAGTCGGCGATTGTAATATTCTAAGAAATTATTTCTAATCTAAAAAAAACGGGATATTCTTCGTACTAATTCATAATTACTCATGATTATTATATAGAAGGTTGAAAGTGTTAGCGTTGTTTTACAATCGTTCTGTTATTATTATTCTTAACCCTGAAGACGATTAAAATGTCCATAGTTAAAAATATCATTAATACTCATTGCTTTAATAAATACTTCTTCACTTAGAATTTACTGCCCTCCGCAATCCCGATATAGTTCCTATATATCTATGAACACATTAAAATGTCTTCGAACATATAAAAAAAAAAAACATTTTATTTTAAGACTAATAACGTCATTTATACACTGTATATCAACATGTTCTTTATGTGTTAAATTCTTCTAAGTGTACGTTTTTAACTCCTTGTTAGTCCATTGAAGTCTTAGATATCTTCATGGGATCATCGTTCAGTTGGCAGAAATACTTGTACCTAGTTTTACTGGCCTTTCAATTTTCCATTACTAATACTGTCCTTACAAGTTTATTGTTGGACATACACCTCCCCAAAATTAGGGAGTTTCTGTATTGTTGTCTTCTGTGACATTTACAGAAAGAGAAGAAGTAATGTAATATACTCAAATAACTTGCTATGTGTTAATCACACCTCTAGTAGTGCAAATGTTCGTAGGCGACGGTGACCACTATCCAATAGGCAGCCCGTCTGCCTTAAAGAGTTCGCTGCTTAGAATCTTAACGATTTAAAAGAGGCAGTTATGACGACTGCCCATAGGACTAAAAAATTAACGTCCACTGAAGTATATATATATGTATGTATGTATATACACAGAATATATATAGATAATGGAAATAGTTCCAAGATTTTGGATCACCCAAAAAGTGCTCAGTGCCACTAACGAAACAATTTTTTGTTTCAGAAATCCGCAACCGAAGTCTCCAGTGGGAAGCACTGCGGCTGATCGTGCAGTTGCTCCCCGCAGCGCACCGGGACACGCTCAACGCGCTGTTGTCCTTCCTGGCACTACTCGCGTCTCACGCGGAGGACGGTCGCCAGCCGGGACATAAGATGGACGCGGGAAACTTAGCGACCATCTTCGCACCAAATATCCTGCATCGGAACAAGCCCAATGAGACTGCTAGGTTTGTAACCTCTTTGCTTACGAGTAGGATGTGGGCGTATCCATAATTTAACGTTAAGCAGTCTTCTTAATATTGATTTTTTGTGTTATCTGTTACTTTTACTTACCAATTTAATGTTTATAATTTATTATTACTATTTGATTAATATGAGTACAATAATATATTATTGTGGTTCTACATATGGAAACAGCGGATAGTAAAAAGTCTGCTAATCAATGCAGAATGTCTTATAAATAAAATGTCTTAAGAATTACTCAATTTCCAGTGCCGAAGAACTATCAGAACGGACAGACGTAATCAACGTGGTCCGGCAGTTAGTGGAGAGACACGCGGAGCTGTGGACGTTGCCCGCGGACCTGCTGCACGAGGCCTACATCCACCTCGCGCACAGCTCGCCTGCCCACCTCGACACGTTATTGCTGAGGAAAGCTGAGTGAGTATTATGTATTCCCAAAGTTTCTTTATTCTCCAATTGATGTGATTTGTCGTTTGTATCTTTGTAACTTTTGTTTGATATCTAAGACATGCCGGTAATTCTCGATCGTTAGTGGGTTCCACCATTCCGCCTCATGGTTGAAATTTGTTTATAATCATTACAGAGAATACAATATTTTTTATTGATAAGACAAAATACTCATACACCAAGAAATACAACATAAAATACTCATACAACAAGACACTCGTCAATAGTTACCAAACATGAAGAAGAATATCGTTGAACATGCAAAAGTGAAAAAATAAATCTTAACCGGATTATCTGAATTGTACCCCGATAGTACTACTCTCTGGAATAGCACTTCTCCCTTCCCGTGGATGTAGTAGAGCTAAAGGGGAACATCTAGGAGATGAGCAGCAGCATCTTCCTGTGTAAGATCACCCACCGTGATCCCCAATAGACCTATCAGGCACGGCGACTATGTCCAGCAATGAACGTTGATGATGATGTTCTTGATGATGTTATTGATGATGATATTGATGATAATGATATTGATGATGTTGACGGAGATTATGATGATAATAATAATGATAATGGTCGGCAGGAGCCTGGAGGCGGGCGCGGCGGAGGGCGCGCGGCGCGTGTGGTCGCGCGAGCAGTGCCTGCACGGCGCCGCCGCCACCGGCGGACCTAATAAGTAATTATACAGTTCTACTAATTTATAATACTTTAACTGCGTCTGGGAAGGGTGCCGGACAGACACTGGCTTTTGAAAAGGCTTGAGGCTAGTTTAAGATTGGAGCGATACTATATGATAACGGACTTTCATTTAATGAAATAGGAAGAACCCTTGGGAAGAATGCAGTGCCTCAAACCTTCAACCACAGAAACTCTTGCTCGTCCCAAAAATATGATATTAATATTTTCTTTCCTAAAAATATATTGAGTCGCTAGGTTATTATTTTGTACCCCCTACCCTCTCTTGCATCTGAGACAGTTTCCGTTAGCAATTGTTAGGTTTTCTGGTAGAGATCGCTATTTTTAGTGATAAGACCGCCTGTTGTACCCTAAATTATATGACTTTTACGTTTGTTATATGTCTATTGTGGTGTACAATAAAGATGTTTTGTATTTGTATTGTATTGTATTGTATATTTTACATTTAACAGAAATAAAAAGAAACGAATACATTTGTTTATTGTCACCTACAGCTCCTAATCTTATTCTAACAAAAGCCCATACTACTCAAAATTCATCACAAATTAGAAATGCAGTGCTGCAAAGGTAAAATTTGTTAAATACGTGCCTAAACAACTACTAAATTGTTACCGTTACAAAATGAAACTTAGCAAGACTATACCTAATAATACTTAAAATCATAATCTGTTCGGAATATTCACTTTATCTATTCCTCTTTTCAGTGAGAAGACTTACACCCGTAGCCGGCGGTCGCGAGACGCGGCGTCCGATACTTCTTCAGGACAGCTATCTTCCGCTATGACTATAATTACCAGGTAATTCAAGGTATATTCTTTGAGGTCTACTGCTGGATATAATGGGGATTTTTCCAAATAGTTACTGGTGACGACGCCTGGCAGTTTCTGCACGGACATATATTAAACTAGCAGATCCGTGCCCACTTCGGTGGGCATTAATAAAAATTGGTGTGGTAGTACCAATTTCTCGTCATTTAATATAGTCGTGGCAATCTCTAGAGAAGCAAAGACTCACGCATCCTTCCCGGCATCTTTTTTTTTTCAAATTCAATGTTAAGTGTTTTTAATTAGTGAACGTAAAAGTAAAAGTATTCTATCTTTTAAGTTGGATCAAACTGCAACGGTGTGAAATGATTTAAATCGGTTCAGTAGTTTAGGAGACTATGACCCGCACGGGTGGAGAGGGACTAGTGTTATTCAAGATCGATACCACTCTACATGGCAAATTTTGTACATCAGTACTTATTGTACGTTATGTTTTTTCCAGGGTAAGAAATAGTGACGAGTGTGGCAGCAGTGGGGTGGTAAGCTTGCCGCAAGCGAGGTCGGACTCCGCTCCTGACTCCAACGACTCTGCCAGTGACTATAATGAAGTACGTATCAACTAAGACTGATGTTGGAACTTCTTCATTTGTTGGATTTTTTTATAGTATTGGTCTTTTTATAATTTTTATATGTAGGTTTTACTGTCGTTAAACAGACGTTGCCTGATCTAGCGTAAAAAATCATGTCACCTATTTGATCAGCGCTATGGTTGTAATAACTTATTTTACTTTTGTCTAAGATATCACCGAGCAACTGTTTCCTAATTTACTATAAAAATATCTTGCAACTTAATTGTACAATTTCTGCAGACTTCAATTGCCTAAATTATCGTAAAAGCTTTACCATTTACACTCTTCATCTTCATCATCTTCATCATTTACATTCACTTAATTAATATAGTCAACTAATAGCTATAATTAATTGACACGCACAGATCTCAATCCAGGCAGACATTAAGATTAATTTATATTATGTTCTGGCTCTGGGTGTTAATATTTTATAATATTAATCTTAATGTGTGTAGGTCCATGGCACTCACGTTACCGAAGCTTTTTAATACCTTAACTAACGGTACAGTATTCTCCCCAGGCGGGCGGAGGCTCCGAAGACGAGTGCGTGATCACCGCGTCGCTGCACATCCCGGCGCTGCGGCCGCGGCGGCGCTCGTCCTCCGCCAAGCGGGACTCCGCCGTCGGCTCGTCCGCGTCCCCCGCGTCGCCCGCCTCCCCCGCGTCCCCCGCGTCGCCCGCGTCCGCGTCCTCCGCGTCGCCGCCCGCGTCGCCGCCGCGCGCGCTGCCCGTGCGACACACGGATATCGATAGGCTCGTCAGTTTTGGAAGGTAAGCTGACATGTATCCTAATTAACATCTTAGTCATCACAGTAATTATCATATTCTATTATCATCATTATCATCAACATCTTCGCTTTAATCAGATTCGTCAGTTTTGGAGCTAGGCTGGTTTATACATGTATTTAGATTATCATCATCGTCATTATTATTATAATCCTCAACATCATCAGCATAATGAGGTTCATCAATTTTGGGACGTAAGTTTTGTACATGTATCTTCTTTATCATCGTTGTCATCGTCGTCATCAATCTCATAATATTTAACAAAATTAATATAATGTTTGTACAAATTTCTATTATAATAATTGCCATCGTTATCGTAGTATCAACATCGTCATAACCAGCAGTATTTTATTCTAAACATCACCGTTAAGCTTTTTATAGTTTTCTATGCATACGTCTTCACTTAATTTAAACACGATTAGGTCGTAGTTTATTACGCTAGCCATATGCCATATAAGTACACTTCATATACTTTTAAGATTTTTTACAGAACTTTTAGATATGAACTATCACATATACCACATTTAGTAAATTTTAAAGAGTAATGATGAAATCGTGAGACAGAGGTGTTGTAGTGGTGCTTCTGGAGCAAAAAGCATTTGTTATTTATTTATGTATCGTAAAAAATACTTAACTTACAAAAGAAAATGTACATTTCAGAGAACGCAACACGTCAGACGCACGTGCAGTAGTTCTCAGACAACACGACGAGACAACAGTATCGAGGAGCAGGACCTCCTCCCGGCAAGAACACTCCGTCCGCCAGGAAGTCAGGAGAGACGACCATAACAACAGAGACCACAATAGGAAAGAAGATGTCGTGAGAAGAGATGACCATTTCAACAGAAAAGATGATAATCCCAGAAGAGAAGAACATAATATAGTAGTAAGAAGAGAGGAGAGGAAAGAAGGAACTATGCTCTATAAGAGAGGAGAACTAATCTCAAGCGCGCGGACGCCTCCCGCGTGACACTCTGTACTTAATGCTTTTATACATAAACGTCTATTTATCATGCTGTTTGTTATTTCATTTATTATACAGTAACATATTTTAATCAATATTACTATTTCTGGTCAATAAAATAACTTAGCTTTCATGTATTATATTTTAGTCAATATAACTAAAGCGTAAACGTATTCTCGAGCGTAAACTATAGTATTATAGTAAATTCTTGGCCTGACCTGACCACGGCTACAAATAAAAATAACAAAATTGTCGCGAATAATGTTTTGGACTATTTCAAGGAAATTTTACTCTTACATCAACTTACATTTCAACTATAGAGAAACAAAATGAACTTATCGTTTAATTTACCTACCAAAGTATAATACTACTAATGAATTATTATTGCAAATAAAACAACAAATTAGTAGAAAGTTGTAATTTAGTAATCCATGATTATTTTTATCACTGCCAAATGGTAATTTATCTTCTATGCAACTTGTCACGCATGATAATAGCGCCCAGCTTTGAGACTCCATCTTGATACTCTGTTTTGCCCAGCGGTGGAACTGCAGATGTTGTTTCTGTAAAACGATTTCATTATTATTTTTTTAGCGCTGAGGCCATGAATTAAATAGTGATACCTACTTTTGGAAAGAAATTAGCTACTGTATGATTGAGGTGTTTTAATAGTAATATTAAATATGCGCCTCTGCAGGAATAATTTTCACACGCGTGCTACTTGCCATCTTTTCACATATACTTTACCTATTATGCGTGACACGTGCATACTGGTCGCAAAAACTGCTAGCTAGTTAAATAACGTGTGCGTGAGAATTCGTGTGTCTTTTATTAATATTTTGAACCGACATCAAAAAGCAGGAGGTTATCAATTCGGTTGTTTTTTTTTTTAATCTTTGTTTATGTTTCCTTTGGGAGTTTTAGTATTCTAGCACATACCACATTTAGCCCTAGGATCGCTAGCGCCAGCAGCCCCGGCTTGTTTGGACATGGTCTTCGGCACAGACCTCCTGGGCTTAGGTCCCACTCTACACGGGTCTCCGGGCAGGCGCATGGGCTGCGCGCACGGCCCCGTGCCGCTATCATCTGCGGCTCTTTGAAGACCTTCGAATTTAGCTCCAGGACCTAGAAAAAAAAATGGTGACCATTATGTCATTGTGTTCTATCTGGTGAATTAATATTTATTGAATAGTAGTGATAACCAATATGTTTCATAATGAAGTATTTAATCTTTCTGTTTTTCAAATTTATATGATTTGAAATATTATATTATATCGTCTACCGTCATGAATAATATAACTTCTATAATATTAATAATGTCATCTTGACTATCTTTCTATCAATTCTTAAATTAAGGTCTGAATAACGTCATAAAAAATCTAAAATAAATCATTATATTACTATTTTAAATAATTTAATATTCCCTGCGTGGAAACAGACAATTAGTAAGTAAATAGGTCTATCGACATTTATGACATCGTGGAACCTTCTAATAATTCGGGTTTAAATAAGTTAAAATGTTATTTAGTAAAAATTTTTAATTTAAAATTTACACCTGCCGCAAGTATTTCAGCAATCCTGGGTTGACTGATAGAGAATGCCATCAGGCATAAACTTTGCCCTATTGTACCTTTATAATTTATGGAGTACAACAAATAAAAATAAATAAATAATTTCACATATATTATCCGTACCCGTTTCACAGTAGTCTACTTGATACGTGGTTTTGTTGCGATCACGGTCAATACGCTGCTTCAGCTCGGGAGAGGCTTCGTTCTGGAGAATGCTGTATAGCATCGGATACTTTGATTGCAACTGTGAACAAAAGCAACAATACAAGTGATTGCTAGTCGTCAGAAGGAGGGTAATATGTATGTCTATTTCTTTGGCACGCGCTACAGCCCAAACGGCTTTACGGATTGTGACGTGTGACATATCATTAGAATCGTCTTAGTTCGGAGAGTGACATATATCATTTTTTTAAATGGTGCCTGTAAACGGGAATATGGGGAATAGACGGTTTTTTTCTATTATGACATCAATATGGATATCAAATGAAAGCTAGTAACTTGACCATTCTAAAATATATATATTGTAATACTTTTATTTCAGATTCACTGTGCGTGAACGACATAAGGGTACTACCCTTATGTTTACGATATTTTTCTGTATTTTTTATGCAATTATATTTATGATTGCACATAAGATGTTATTTTCGAATTTATAGTTAACTTTGCGAACTGGTAACGTGTAAGTTACTAAAGATAAACTGTTAACGTGTTTGTTACTGAAGATAAACTAACTTTATCTAAAAATGCATTCGGCTGGTCATATCGGGATGTAGCCGTCTCTGGACTGGCTCCCACACGAGCTGGATATATCTTAGGGTCCAGCATCGGTCCCATTAACTGAAACAGAATGTATAAATTTGTTTACGTAAATATTTGTAACTTCTACATCAGGTTTTAACGAACACGGTAATTTTTTTTCTTATATCTTTTACAGGTTAGGTAACTATTAATAAATCCAAATTAAGACATATTTATTAGAGACATTCCGTCTTACTTCTCAAGGGTCTGATTTGTGGTAATATTCAGGTAGAATTCTTATCTTTTCAGAGGTGGATCACATGGGCGACAGCAAGATCATGTAGACTGTATGTTAGTTTGCTATTTCCATAAGATAAAAATCTTTTAAAACCCGGCTAAGGCAGATAAATATGAGAAGTTCCAACTTAATCTTTATAAAAGCAACGTGTTGGACAGATTTTGAGGTCCGCCACCGATCTATTTGAGATTATTCATCATCAGATCTGCATGCTTGATTGCTACTTAGTAAAATTGTATTCCTTGCTGTTAATACCTCATTTCGACTCCATCCGCTGTCTTTGCCTGGTGGTAATTGCGGTGCTTCTTCGCCAGAGTACTGTGGACATCGGCAGTCGGGTGGCCGCGTGTGTTGCATGCATGCTTGGTAGAACGCTAACTCTTGGCCAGAGAGCTTTGGAACCCTAAAATAAGATTTATACTATTCAGAACACCATCGAATTTTTTGAATTATTTTTGTGAGTCATATAGGGTTAGAAATAAGAATACCATAGATTTTTTAATTGTCTTGAGAAATCTTCATCAACTGACCACATATTTTCTATTACTATTATTTTTATAAAATGGAAGTAGCAACTGAGCATGCAGTCCACCTGATGGCAAGTGGTCACTGCCGCCCAGTACATCTAAAATCAACCCCAGATAAGTCTTACATGGGGTTAGCCGCAGATGCGTTGCTATCCCCGAAGACAAAGTTGGAACGACCCAGATAAGGTGGTCTCCCTTACCACTCTGTTAAGTTGTGGTGGTAGTATTTCCAGGGTCGAATCAAAAAAAGGTCTACCACTAACTGGAATTATGAAGTACTATACCGTTAGTTCATTATTAATGTTAACGAAGTTTATAAAGCACTTGCTAGATGTCTCTACCTAATCAAGCAAGCGTTTCTGTCTTGTATATCAGTGCCCTTGAAGGTTGCGGCAAAATTTTGCAAAATACATTTTTCTCCAGTCCAAATTTACAGATTTCCCGCCAGGCCACCCATTTAATTTCGGATTTAAGTCAGCAAACCCATTGAAATCAGTAAAAAAAATCCAAGGGTAATGTAGTCCTCTGGTGGATATTTGCCGCCCCTAAAATCTACCACCCTAGGCATCAGCCTTATCAGAATTTTGGTCGAGCTGCCGTCAACAGCCGTTCGTATCCGCGTAGAATATGAAGCACGGAGGCAAAAGGAGAATAAAAGACATACTCAGCAACACCTCCACCACCTCCATGAGCCTCGCCTCCTGCTCCTGGCAAGTTAGGCCACAAGTAGTCCTTCCTGTACGTAGTCAGATAATGATCCATGTTTTTTAGTAATTTTTGAACTTCCTAGTTTTTAACCACATTACGAATTTTGGAGTTGTTTTGCCAAAGGCTCATTGTTATAAATTCACATAAAAATAAACATGATTTGACATGAAATTTTGTTATGACAGTTATTGATGTCACTAGCAATGTGAATCATTATTTTGTTTTTTTTAATTATAAATTTAACTCATTTCTATGCAGCTTATTATTATGATGAAATTTGAGTTACTCTACTGACTGCTTCGATCGATAGTTTCGAAAAAGACCAATAGAATTTTTACTGTAATATCATGCGGATTGGTGTTCATGTGGATGTATGAGGTACCCATGAAGCGATAGGACGTATTTTTTTTATTAGATTGAAGTAGCAAACGAGCATGCGATTTACCTGATGGTAAGTGGTTACTGCCGCCCATGGTCATCTGCAAGCTGCTTCATGTAGAACAGGGGTTCTATTTAAAGTCGATGGCAGATTCGTTGCTACTCTTTTGGACTAAGATATAATTGAGCCGGAAAAACTTCCACTGCAACGCAAGAACTGCTTCATGCCTGTAATAGATGTGTCGGTGACCTCGTCGGTCGAAAGCGTAGGCATCACATCACCGCTACAGACCGCCGCACCTATTTCTGCCTTATAAACAGCATGGTCGTTTGCTATTCCTATATTACCTACGCGTATAAATAAGGTAAGTGATACAAATAAGGCCTACCTAATTTGAAACACTCATATCTTGATAAATTATTCGATAAAGGTGATAAATTAAAGCAAAACATTATTATTTTTTTTATAAATTTTAAATAATTAAGAAAACATTGTATTAACTCTTATGAAAAATCTCTTAAAACGAGGTAATTCTGAAACCTTAGTTTTAGGCCTTTTTAAAACATAGTGTTTTAATAAAGCCTATGTGCGTAAATTACAGGAATATTGTTATTACAGTAACAATTATACATAATTATATATTCTGAGTCCTTTATGAAGTGTTTTCATGAGATCCTCGTACAACTTATGTAGTTATTTTACTAAACATTACAAAGGTTCGTCATCTTCAATGTCTTTGGCATCAGACTAAGGTGAAGTAACGTTATTAGGATTTTACGCCGAAACTTTGTAAGTTGACAATCGCCCACATCGCACATAATAAACTGCCGCTCTCAAGCTTTCTTCGGACCACGTAGTCCAATTAAGGTCTAGGGTCAGAAATAAGGCTTATTATAAAAGAAGGCCTTATTTAGTACATTATTCTTCACAAATATTATAAGCTTTATTTAATTCACATTTACTAAAAATTACAATTTAAAGTCATATTTACCTTTTTTAATGAGTTATATTGTGATTTGCATACATTACTTGTAATAAAACTTCAAAGAATAATGTATTAAACCTCAATAGAATTTACTACAAATTAATAAGCCGCAATGAAAACACTCATTCTTTACAAACGAGCGGCCATTACTTTCGCTGTGAGTGTAAGCGGGCCTCTTGCGCACTGTTTGCCGACTATTGGAGCTGCCGTCTATGCATATGTGTAGTATTTTTGATGTAAATATATTTTAATCGACTTTTCGGCACAACAGGCCTAATGTCAGCATAGTCCTTATTTGTATCAAGTACCTTATTTATCAAACTAGTTTTTGCTGACGCTACTACATGAATGACGTCACGTCAACAGCGGCAATCTTAGCGCAAACGGGTAGTAACAATGAAATATAATTAAAGATTCACGCAAATCTTTACAAAATTTACTTAATTATAAAATCCAGTAGTCGCGACAATTACTTGCTAAAAATTTGTTAACCTCGAATTTAAAGTGCTGATTATAAATTTCCTACTTGCCCCTCAAGGGTCCTGTATGTTTCACTGTTCCTGCATTCTTCTGTAATAATACATAGTAGGAAGTAAAATCGTAAAATAAATTCAAAGATGTTGTATTGTATGTTATCACCCTCTCTCCTTGTAAGTCTACAAAAAATCGACTTAACATATTGAATGAATATAGACGCCTACGTTATATATTTATAAGTTTTTGCAGAAATATAAACGTGTCATTACATTTGTGGCTTTACAACTTTTTGACCTGGTGCTTACGTCACCTTTCCTCCACTGCACCACTCGCCGAGGGATGAAGTTCCATCCACACCAAATGGACTCGTGGCGGTCCTCCACAGTTCGGTTTGCACGCTCGTTTCTGCCACGAACGTAGAAGTTATGGAACGAACTTCCTCCTGAGGTATTCGCGGAGCGCTACGACATGGGGTTCTTCAAAAAAGGTGTGAAAAGAGCTCTCCTTCAAAGCCGGCGATGCATTGGCGACTGCTCTGGTGCTGCAAATGTCCATAGGCGACGGTGACTACTTTCCATCAGGTAGCCCGTATGCCTTATCGTTAGGTTTAAGTATAAAAAAAAATAATAATAATAATATGAACGTTCATGTTATCAGGAAATTAATTAATCGGTGAACATGCATAAAAAATACATACTGACCTAAAATTACTACAATTAGCTTGTGTTAAACGTTGCAAATTTCGTAAGCAACATTAGCAACATTGAATACCACAGTGGCATAAATAATTCACTTCCGGACTGAACTTGCGTGTCATTTGTCGTGTCGGGATATCGAACCCCAGCGGAAAGAAAAAATAAATATTTAAGCTTTTGTGCAGTTTATTATAAAATATTATACTTAATACATATTAAGTATATAAAAAAATATGACGAGTAACAGAAAAATGCCACGCAAAATATCTCTCATACGTCGATAAGGAAGTTTTACTTTATGACGAATAGATAACCTCTCTTCCTTTGGGAAGTCGTTTAAAAATATTGTACCTAACTGATAATTTATAAGGGTCTCCGTAGACTAATGCAGAATAAAGACATTTCATTTTATTTAATTTTAGGACATTGTTTACTAGATAATAAATTATTTATTATCGTTCTAAATAGTTGTTATGTAATATACATTTGTAAAGTTGTGTGCTTTTATGCAACTTCAATTAAGTGTATAATGTATAGTATAGGCAAATGGTGCCAAAATTATTTTTCGTTGTATTTTATGTAATATTTATTGCTTTTTTCAATGCTGCGCTTTGTGCGCTGTTGTTAACGCCAGCCACTTACTGAGAGAGAGGGGCCCCTCTCATTGGTATCGCTCATGATATGTGCGTGCAGAATGCACACACAACATCTTGAGCCTTATAAATCGGAATTGGATTCCCCAGAATCCGCCTCCGCTGGCACATGGGACGGGGAAAGGGAGGCCTTGAGCGAAATGTGCCCTCCAGCGTACTGTGTGTCTGCCACGAAGCGCCTGGGAAGACGCATCGTCCTCTCTAGTCCTCTCCGCCTCTTCCTTCGCGATTATTACCGCTTCGCAGAAGGATAGCATCGCCTGCCGCGACGAATATGTCGGCCCCTAAAACAGAGCTGAGCGCGCTGTGTTACTAGTTTACAGTGGCGAATTTAAATACTTGTTGATAGCATACTTGTTGATCTAGATTATTCAGTGGCGAAGCTGAAATTGAATTAGTCCCCACCCATTTGGGTACTTTAAGGCGGCAAAAATACTATTGACCCTTAGACGTGCCAACTGGGGCACCTGGGGTCATGGAGCCCTCTGACCCGCTTACTCTACGCCACTGGGCTTATTCTAAGAAAAGATAGCATTATATTTGCCGCCCCTAAAATCCACCGCCCTAGGTTCCAGCTTACTCAGCCTTTGGGTAACTCCATCACTATATAATTATACGTAGAAATAATATTAAAAAATAAATGTTGTAGATGTACAGAAACGAATTGGTAACCTCTTTATGAAGTCGGTTAATAACCTCTTTTTAAAATAGGCAGAGTCGGACACCTTTCAAACGATACCCTATTATGCCCCTTCAGTGTACCCCAGTATGACCCTGCAGTATTTTCAAAATAAAATACAAATTAACAGTATCTTACCTTCTTGATAGACGACCATGTATTTTAATTAGGATGCTATATGAGAAGGAAACTGCTATAAAACAAGTTATTAATCACCACAATATATAATTAGATTTAAGGAACAATTGCTATTTAACTTTACGTGTTTTTCTAACAAAGACACTGCTTTTGAGACTTTTGCTTTTTACGCATAAATGGGCGTCGATATGGTGTGCTTGTAAAGGTTTAGTGCTGATTGATGACCATTCATAGATATCCATTAGACTTTGCACTATGTGTTTTCTTCTGTTTAAAGCTTGCCCCGCTATGCCCAGCTACCTCACTATACCCCTTTCTCCCCTATCACGACATATAACTCTGTGTGTCTAGAAACTAGAAAAAGGATATAACGACATTTGTTTGGGGGACATCCATTAATTACATCAGACATTTGAGGGAGGGAAGGGGTTGGGTCAAACATCGCGATATCTCACGCAGGGGAGGGCGGAGGGCGAGAATGTCACTAGATCTCACCAAAGGAGGGGGGGGGGGGAGGAAAAAGTCGCCAAAATCACCTTACGTAATTAATGGACGTTCCTTATAGGGGCGCTGTAGTATATTAATATATCCCTAAACATTAGACGACAAACTTGAGGGCAGATGTCCCCTTTAGGGGCCCGGGTAAAAGGAAAAAAGAAATTCCAGAAAAAAATCGCGCTTCATATATGAATAGCCAATATGAATTCATATATGAATAGCCAAAACCATCATCTACATATTTATCGTTTTTTCTTTTGTTTGCCCAATCGATTAACAACCTATGTACCTTACCTACGGTTAAAATTTATCGAAAGTATGTATATTAAATTTGTAATGACTTAGCACGATTTATTCGCATAAATAATTTAAAATTTACGTAAAATTATTCATTCTACATAGTACCTATTCTTTCCTTTTGTAAAATTTAAAGACAATAAGTAGTTACACTGTTTTTTTTGTGACATTAATTACCTACCTTACCACAATTACGTGAATTGTGAATGATAAACAAAATATTGAACTCGTTGACCCGGCGCCGGCGCAGTACTCAGCTATGCAACGGCCAGGATTCAATCCTCTATAAGTGAACACACATAACAACATAATTTGATTATAAATTTGCATGTAAGTGTGCTTGTCTCATGAACTAACACAACAGAAACAGTTTTAAATGTCACGTAAGCATGGGCGTATATAGTGTATATTTCAGAGCCTATTTATTCCGGACCCCTCTCTTTGCGTGTGGTAAGATAAAATTCCAGATTGTCGATGATATGATCGAACTCGCCACTTCTTTTCTTCTTTACATTCTCCTCCCCATTTAATAAAACCCGATAAATATGAGCATGAAACGAGTATCTAGTCTAGGCTGATGATAAGTTGTTGTTTTGCAACATCTGATAATTGATCCTCGGTAGAACAGTAATTTGTCTGTCTGCCTGTCGTAAGCGACTAAAAGGGGACTTCTGGGGTTGCGGGCGGCAAAAGTTGGAGTTCGAACCGTCCAGCCAAGTGACTCCGGGAAGGACAGCGGCAAGTGAGATCGCATGCCGCAGTGCGGGATTAGCCACGTAGCAAGAGTAGTTATGCTACGGGCCCCGCGACTCTAGGGGCCCCGCGATCCAACACCTGTTCTTTAAGCAAATAATACTCTATATGAATATGATTTGAATTGCTGATTTCATATTGAAAGTGTGATCTCTAAATATTCCCATATTAAATCCAGAAAAGTTTATTAGTAACAGACTTGTGAAATATTTAGTAATACCTTTAACTTGAGAGCCTATAGCAATCTATGGAGCTCCTGATGGAATTTGCTACAGACCCCGCGCTGGCCCAATCCGGCCCAAGTAACTTTTTTGTATTTTTTATTTGCTAACTTTCATATCATACGCATATTATCCTTTATGATAACAAAATTAGGTCTCTTCTATGTGTCTATTTTTATTCGCGGATACTATGTATTGAAAATATATTATATAGCCTATATCCTGACAATTAAGACGTATCCAACGACACCTCACGTGTTCAATAAGTTAAGAGATTTGGGCTGTAGAGCGTGCTAAAGAAATTGACATACCTACGTAAGTACGTTCAAAGTACACTACGCGTCTTTTGACGGTTTTTTGCCCGTGTTACTACTAATCG
Source organism: Cecropterus toxeus (assembly GCA_018249875.1). Lineage (NCBI taxonomy): Eukaryota > Metazoa > Arthropoda > Insecta > Lepidoptera > Hesperiidae > Cecropterus > Cecropterus toxeus. The sequence continues at coordinate 39,091 of DWNE01000075.1, forward strand.
TACTTCTATTAGTAGTGCCGTTAATTTAATTACCGATGCAATCAGGTATTTATATCGACAACTAATAAAGGAGAAAAAATATTTTCAATCGCTTTTGTAGGTTTACGGTTTAGTATTTTATGTAAGTCCACATCGTTCATAGACGGACGACATTATAAAATAACTCTGTAATAAAGATATGTTTCCAGATGTTCAACAATTTTCAAAATCCAATTTTATATCGTTGAATTGAGGTTTTAAAATTGAACAAAATGAAATTTTAAAAAGGCTCTCTAGTTTTTTGCTACTGGCTGAATATCAAACTTGGATAAGTACCTCTTGTTTTTGATTTCTTAGTGACAGGTTATCATCTATGTTGGTGTCTTCAGTCACTAGATCGAAAACACATTATTTGACACTACTAAATATATTTATAAATATACCATATACTAGATTCTGTTCCACATTTCCAACTGCATCATATGTTGAATTTTAACAGCAATATCGTTAAAATTTGGTAACTATTTAGTGATTTTTTAAGTTCCAAATACGTCGTGTACCGCTTCTTATGGCTAGCAATGAATGTATCCGATGTAGATAGCGCACGATCCAAAGGCTTGATGCAGAGTAGTTATCACATGTGACGTCACGGATTGCCAAGATATATATGCGGTTCATAGTGGCGCGCGCGCACATTGAAAGTTTTACCCGCGATTGACCCGCGCGACTGCCTCACAGTTCACGCTGACAATTTTTCTGCCACGGACGTCGGTGACAACGTTGTCCTGGTTCCCTTGGATCATCTGGTCTCCTGGTGCAACGTGACAGTGATCTACGAGTGTAATCAATAAGCCGGTAAGTGTTAAACAAGTTATCGTGTAGAAAAATAGTGCGATAATTTCAAATACAAAGAATAAAGACTTTTATATACAAAGAATAATTAGTATGTAGAGAATTAATATTTTTAGGTATAATTTTTATTTTTTACAAATAAAAAATAAAAAAATTAATTAATCATTACATCAGTCGGTTAATGTACGTATAAATAAGTTGGTAGCTAGTTGTAAATATCCTTGTGATATGTTAAAAATGTGATTGTAAAATATAATTTACTGATATCACCGATATAAAAGATATTTTTTTATGAACAAAGAAAGGTATAAAAAATATAATTTATTTAAAGGAAATGATAATAAATGCGCATGAGAGCATATACGCTCCTAAAGAATTTTCAAGGGCGACATTCTTAAAGCTTTTATGCAAATTTTCCTAAATAAAAATAAATATATACAGGGTAAATTGGTATTTAGACAAGTTTTGTAGGCTGTTTAAAATACATATGGCCACAAATTACCAAGTTAATATGAAATCGACAAGTTTTTATTTAGGGACTTCAACTAACATTTACTGATAAGAAACCAGTATAGATATCTACCTTTTTGTTTATTATTCAGGTTTATTCATTAATTTATAATAATTAAAATTTACCAACTTAGAGTATCCTTAATTATTGGTTTTAATTTATTTATTAGTAGCGAAAATAATCTATTGGTATACAAATATCAATAAATAATTCTTAACAAAGATGCTTTGTTATCATGTCTGTAATAATATCGACGTGTTAACAAAGAATCTTCATTTTGTTTTAGATTTTTCTATCATATACTTAAAATAAATGAGAAAATACATTTTTATTACATTATTATAAAGATGTGTGTATCTCACTAAATATGAGGTTTAGTCACCTGTATCTTTTTTGGTAAATCACTACGTAGGAGTTCATAGAAGCCTTGCATTTCATCTATGTAGTGTCACTATTTGGTTGTGAGAATTTGGACACTATTGAAC
>DWNE01000076.1:0-40907 GCA_018249875.1 Cecropterus toxeus
AAAATTGGAAAAACCGAGAAAAAAGCGATGAAAAATTCCAACGCCATAAGCACCAGAATCGTGTCAGGAATCCATATATTTAATATTCGGTACGCTGTCATTTACTGCTGTATATGCGCGATGTTGCGAAAACTCCGATAGCGTGATTCAGAACTCAGTGACGTCATCTCTTAACAATGAACTTTTCGTTATGTTCCCACGCGGTATACTCACGAGTCGTAGGGCGCGGGGTAGTGCGAGCGCAGTCGGTCCCGCTCGGCGTGTATGGCGCGCGCGGCCCGCTCCAGCCGCAGCGAGCGCGCCGTCAGCGGGGACTCCGCCCCCTCCGCGCCGCCCGCCGGCACGCCCTCCTCGCACAGCTGCAACTGTGACAAGCCACCGTTAGTGCTTTGCGTATATATTTTTATATACTAGTTGTCCTTCGCAGAGGTCGAAAATCGACCGTAAGAGCTCCATTAATTCCGTAAACGTTTTTCATTTTTAACTTTCCCTTTCTGATGAGATTTGATTCAATCGCCTCCCCCATCCCCCAATCTCACGTGAAATTTTGTATTGTGAGTTTATAGTATAAGTGCGTGAGATTTATTTACACCGAGTCACCTGAAAACATGTCAGGACATGCCCGAAGTCGTAGACGGCTAACTGCATTGTGAAAACATGCCCTACGTAAACCACTATTTAAAAAACAGTCGATTGTTATATTAATTTACATTTAAAATAATCTTAAAACAGAAGTAATTAGTGTCATATAAATTAACACGATATTCTTACAAAATAATAAGTAAGGAACGTACACATTCTATGTTTGTGTAAAAGTAAACTCAGCTTTTTTCAAATAACCGATGATTTTTTTAATCAGATTGAAGTAGCAAAACGAGTATGCATCGTAAGTAATTACTGTCGCCCATGGACATCTGTAAGCCAATTCATATAGAAGATGGGTTCTATTTGAAGTCGATCACGGATGCGTTACTATTTCTAATAACTAAGATGGTGGCCTCATATATAAGCAGGCTGGCAACCATACTCCTCTACCTCACGCAACAACTGCTTTAAGCTAGAAATAGGTGTAGCACTGTGGTACCTCACCGGTCGATCTAGGCTGGTTCAAGTTGTTAAAACCAGTGTATATGTTGCATTTTTGTTTTGCGATGGTTTTTCTGTCTTATGACCGTTTTCCCAACATGTGACATGTGACATTGCCGTGTAAGTTATGTATGCATCACGTGAAAAGAATTATCGTTATTAAGGAGAGAGATAAGGGATTTACACCATTAAATTCGGTGTAAAAGTCTAACCGTTTGATGTTTACACCGAGATGCCTAAATACTCGGTCGGAATTCGACTTCGATTAATGGCCGTGTCCTAAAAGGTTGAAGTCGTTTGTCGTAGGCAATAAACTGCTACGTAAACATACCCTAAAGGCGGAACGGAAAATGGAAGTGAACCATTTTTCGCTTACATTTACATTTAAAATGAATTTAAAATAGCGGTTTTTTTTTCAAAAAGAATCATGATATTTTATTAAATATTTTGTGAAGAACATCGGGCATGTTTAAAAAGTAAGCTCTGCCTATTTTAAACAAACCAGGATATTATGAATTAATCCATATTTACACTGCAAAAGCTTATTAGTCGTGTAAAATGTACAAAGTTACATGTTATTCAGCAATATATGTATTACTCTCTATTTTACGTCAAGTAACTTGAAATAATGTTGGTTATGTCATACAATCCAAAAGATATATTTATTTGAGACCGCTGATGTCCGCTTCATATTGGAACTCATAAAACATTTTTTTTCTTAATGTAAAAGTAGCAAACGAACATCCACCTGATGGTAAGTGGCCACCGCTGCTGATGGTCATCTGTAATCAACTCCCAGATAAGATTGGTCTTACCTGAGGCTAGCCACAGATGCGTTGCGGACTGCGGACTAAGATGGAACGCCTCGGATGAGTAAATCTCCCTTACTATATACCCTTCGGTGCATTCCACTCGGATCGCCTAGGTGATATCACCTAATAATTTTTAATAATATATTTTCTTGAACTCACCTATGGTCACCCAGGTGAGTGTATCTCAGGTGATCAAAGAACACTTATGAGTGGCCTTTGATCACTTAGGTGATTTTACCTGGGGGATCAATGTGTAATGTACCCACCAGAGCAGAACACAGCAGAGCATAACACTGTTATTACGGTATTTTTATAATTTATATACTTAACATAGAACCTAAATTCAATCAGTTGTAATACAACATTTGTTATTTCTAAGCAATAAAGCATTTTGACTCTACACTAATATGTAATTTACATTTCAATACATAAAGCAAAACATACGTGTACAATAAAATTTAGTTTCTCAAATCGTTACACTACATATCCTAAATAAAACAATACTTTTAATAATTGAAAATATTTTACCAGGTGGTAGAACCAGTGTAGTTCGACCGGGGAGGTAACACCGCCACTCCTATTTCTAGTGTGAAGCAGTTCTCGCGTGCGGTGGGAGAGTGTGGTTGCCGGCTCACTTACATATGAGGCGACCATCTTAGGTCTCGGGAGTAGCAACGCATCTGTTTCTTCATCTAGAACCCTTGTTCTATATGAAGTTGCTTATAGATGTCCATGGGCAGTCACCACTTACCATCAGACGGACATGTTCTCACATTTGCTACTTATATCTGATAAAAAAAAAAACTTAAAAACTTAATTGGCGAATTTACGGATAAGCCAAACAAAAATGTAAGTCAACATCTTGTGGTTAAAGCTAAGCTTCCAGTGGACACAATAACACAGTTAATTGTTTTATACACTATATAAACAAATAAGAAAAAGCTCATTTATACAACTGGGATCAATTTTACTGACCGCATGCGTTGATTGGAGTGGCATTACTCATTCTACTCTAATGACAAATTATTTAACGTGATTGAGGAATCGAGTTTCTTGCCGGATCATCTCAGTTAAGGGTAATTTATAAGTGCCTCCTACGCAAAATTGCCTGCCTATACAAAATTTACTGCCTATACATTTTATTCCATTTCATTTGAGAAAAAATTTATAGTTTAAAATTTCGCTATGAACTAGTTACAACGAAAATGTCATCCTTTAAAACGATGCTTACTGGCGCATCGTGAAAATGTTCCACTTAAGTTAACAGCCCACGCGTTTAAATGTCAAAATACTCTTCTATAGTATATTAAAATTCAAAATCATTATTTACTTAATAGATTTATCACATCACGTTAAAGCTGAAAGCAGAGTGCAATATTTAGCTTTATGTGACAAACATTATGGATATTTTGGTCGTTAATTCTTTCGATATACTACGTTAATGTTTTATTGGTTATCGATTTGAAATGACAACATATTTATTTTATTTTTATAATTTCAGGCTATAGATGAGACTTTACCAAAAATATTTGTGAGTAATATGTTTATTACTCAAACACAATACGTTCACCGAACGCTCCGTTTCGATTTTAAACATATTCAAAATATTTAATAATAAAAACTGTTGAAATATAACGTTAAAAATAAACATAAACTAGTAGTTAAATGATAGTTAATTACACTATAATCTGCTAATTAGTAAATTAATTAATAATATTTAGAGTAGAAAGAGGTTCTACTAATTCAGAAGCTATATAATATGTTACAGACAATCTACTGTATTAAATAATTTTTAGGTTCTGAACCAGGCAATACATGTTTACGTTTACGTATACAGGGAAACAAACTGCGGACATTTGCATAAAGCCTTGTACACACTATCCGTCACTGTTCTTCGTTGAAACACGTGTTCTATGTGTCAGTTGCAAAAGTAAATATTAATCGTGATTGTTCAGTAATATCAATGTAAATGATAAAGTCAGTCAGTAAGTTGTCTGTGTGTTTGGTGTTTTACAAGTAAAGTAAACAATCAATTACAAATTTTCATTTTAATCGATATGCAATTTATGTCTTGTAGGTACGAAATTTAAGATGTTCGAAAATTACACCAGATATTGTACTGGCATAAGAGAAGAGTGAAATACTTTATATTACTACATTATCACAAACGACACTACTATTCAACGAAGCGGTTCCACTATAAATAACCCAAGACCAGTGTTGGGTTCTTTGGTTTGATCGACCAGCACAATTTCAACAGCAACAGGATGGATAGTAGGCAAGCCGTTAACATCACGTGGTACAGGCCAAGCGTGTGGGGGTGGGTCGGGCAACATTCGGCAATGCTCGGCAACATTCGGCAATACTCGGGACCGACCTGGCTGGAGGGCAGGCTCTCCGAGGCCTGCGGGGTCCTGTAGTGGGAATGCGCCGGGGACATCGACGCCGGGGCCTAATCGCCGCCACAATCATATTTATTTTAATCCAATTAGTATATGTAAATACATGTTTATATTGGTACACTAATTTTACAAGTGTAGACATTATATTCGTCGGTATACGACATGTGTCACAAAAAATAATCAGTTCAGAATAAGCTCAAATTACAATAATTTTATCGTAAATTAGTTCAGTTATGTAAAAAAAATACAAATATTTCTTAAAATCCTAAAATAATAATATCCTAAGTACAATTCTCGTCAACCCATTATTGTCCCACTGCTGGGCACGGGTCTTCTCTTAGAGTGAGAGAGTTTTAGGCCATAGTCCACTTCGCTGGCAAGTGCGAATTGGTAGACACTCAAGTACAATTTATTACATAATAACTATACACTCATACTCTATAAAAGATCTGAGTCACCTATTGTTGATAAGTATCTTTAATTTACGTGGTACAAAAATAACTATAGTTAGTATAGTACCAAATATTATGATTTCTTGTCATGATAAGTATGAAATCACGTGAAAATGGGCTATTTCTGTTATAAGGTGGAAGTTTTTATGATTGGCTCAAGTAATTGTTAAAAACATAAAGAATCGAGTATATCACGATGTTTTAAATTAAAATACGATAAAAGTCAATGCATCTGTAGTTTTCTTCCAATATTAAAGTCTTTTCATTGAATAAAGTCTATAGCGAATCAACAAAGAAAGCATTAGACATTTTTACTCGGTTTTGCAAAGCAACGCATCCACGACGGGCCTCAAACAGATTTCTCCAAGTACAATCTTAAACGATTTCGACTGCCAACATTGCTGGCGGGCGAGGATAGTGCGAGGCAGCAGATCAACTTCACTGTCTGCGAGGACATGGGGCCACAGTGAATCACAGTGGGCTACAGTGAGCTAAAGTGGGCTACAGGGAGCCAGAGTGGGTTACAGTGAGCCACATCGGGCTACAATGGGCCACATGGGGCTACGTAGGGCAGGGGCGGGCTCACCGTGTGGTACTTGTGGTGCAGCGGGCGCGAGGGCGAGGCGGCGGGCGGCGGGGACTCCGCGCGCCGCGACACCACGTTCATGTGCTCGTAGCTGCCCACCTGCCCAATACATTGTTCGACTTAATATGGCAACAATTAATAAATAATTTTGAACTTTTATGTTATACTTTTAAATGAATACTGATTTAAGAGAAAAAAATTACACTCATATCCTCACATATTACATTATTTATGTTTAACAAGTTAATTATATGAATTGTTATCCGTACGCGATGCATATTTTTATTGTATATAATACCTAAGTGTTATTATTGTACTGAAATATATATGTAAAGATGTAAAATGTCATTATTATGTGGACTTGTATGTAATCATTATAATTATGTTTGATATATATTTTGAACAGTAATTATGCTTAATAGAATGATTACTTTTGTTGTAAACTACTAATCTATATAACTCAATTTATATATAAACATAAAAAACTCAGTACATTTTGTTCATACATTTCCTTTGTAATATTTTTCCTCGAAAACAAATACCAAGGTAAAGATGATTTTTCTTACAAAATTTATCTAACAAATGCTATATCGTTAGAACAATTATTCATTCCATTCATAACTGTATCTGACAAGCGTAATTCAACAACACAAGAATAAGTGTGTTGTTGAATTACACTGACAACAAAACAATAATTTAAATTCTAGTCGGGCCAGCATCCGGCCGCCCCGTACCCTGGACTCGAGCTCCTCCGCCCTGGCCTCGGTGGTCTGCTTCTCCTCCTGGATGAGGCGGATCTCGGTGTTGATGGCGTCGAGCTGCTCCTGCAGCATGAGCGCCAGCGCCGCCGCGTCCGTATGCCCCCCCTCCGCGCCGCCAGACGACGAGTCGTTCTACGGACACATATCTATATTAAAAAATCGGTCATTGAAACCTTACCTGAATAATAAAACATAAAAAAAATATATTTCGAGTTCACAACATATATCCACAAAAATCGAATTGTCGAATATTTTGCCGAATTCTAATAGCGCAAATGACGGTTGCCATATTGACGCGCGGATGACACCATAAGTTCGTTAAGGCCGTCATACACTTATTAGTGAAGTCACATTTCCGTCCAGTCCGGCAGAGTACCGCTATATTGTCTATGAACGCATCCCTGTCAGTCAGTGTCAATGAATTACGCAGAGTTCTCAGTGTGTAAATGACGTTTCATGTAGTTTGACGAATGTGTATTGTTTGGTTGGTGATGGTTTTCATCTAGTAAATTGATTAAAACCATTTCATATAATATGTAAAAAAATATTTTAACCTAAGCCTATCAAAAGATTTCTTTCAATATTATATCATGGTAAATTAAATTTGGTTTTCATGGTTACCATTTATTTATAAAAAATGCTTAATAAGTACAATTCAGGTGATTTAAAAAACACATACATAAATAAAAGTTTTGTTTGTTGGTTATCGTGTCATACCTCTGCGTCGCTGGAGACATCGAAGGCCTGCTGCACGTTTGCCAGCACGTGTGCTTGTTGCAGCTTCTCCCATGACCCGTCCAGCTGGAATGTACAAACCAAAGCCCTTTAAAAACATCACAACATACTTGGGTTGTATTTGTGTATTAAAATGTTTTTATTTTTTATCAGATTGAAGTAGGAAACGAGCACGCATTGTACTTGATGGTTAACGATTACTGCCGCCCATAGTAAGCAACTTCATATAGAACAGGTGTTCTATCTGAAGTCAATTGCAGATGCATTGCGTTTTCTGAGGACTGGGATGGTCAACTCGTATATAAGTGATTCAACCACACCCTTTCACCGGAACTGCTTCACGCTAAAAACTATACTATCTACTCTAGAGTGTAGACTTATAGTGCTTAGAGGTCTTGAGTCTAGACGTGCAGTACCTTGGGCTGGAAGAGTGCCGCGGGTGGAGGAGGAGGGGCGCCGGGCGACAGCGAGCGGGTCAGCGCGTCCGTCTGCTGGATGTTGAACGCGATCTCCTGCTGCAGCATCTGGCGCTTCAGCTGGAAATAACAACACGCAATATGACGTAGATTCGCCTAATAAGCACACTAAAGCGTTGCAAGGTTCAAGGTGTGATAATAAGGGGACGTTTACATGGATTACTTTTAAGTTAAGGGGTTAGGCACATAAAGCCGTGCCGCATAATATCACGACGCAAACATATGCGTCGTGCAAAGCGCCGCTCATGTCAGCGTTTGCTCGAAAAATGATAGCGGTACGACATTCGACGCCGTGCTATGATACAATACCAAGCTTTATGGCGCGTTCTAATCAAATAAAAAACTATACATATAATAAAAAATACACCCGTGTCTGAACAGACATCAAATTTAATCACATTGATATTTGGCTATCCCAATAGAACCCGGAACCCGCTGTTAGTCCGACCTGGTGACCTCCCAGCCACGCGGATCTCACATATACCCACATACCTGTTCCGTCTCCATCCGCCACTTGGCGAGCTCCTTCAGGATGTCCTGCTTCTCGGCCATCAGCTCGTCCGCGTACTTGCGAGTTTTGTCCAACTCTTGCGTCAGAGCATTCTTCTCGTCGAGCGCGTGCATTCGCTCCTTTAGGTGCACTTGTAGCCTGTCGATGATACAGATTTATTTAGATGATTTTAACTTTACTGTGCACATATATATTTAGTACGATATGTTTTAATATGAAAACTTCTTTAACCGTGTTTAGAGATTTACAACCTCATAGATTCGCGATGTTTGCGTCATCAACATGCTGATTTTCACTTCCTTTACTCATAGTTATAAACATACCTTATATTAAACTAATATTCATAGGTGGAAGAGGACCACCACTTCATGTGTGATCGTTGTGGTGGTAGGTGGTAGATGTGGCGTTGGAGTTGTATGTGGTTTTACAGATAAATTGATGGTTCTGAGATTGGTGGTATTGGAGTTGGCGATAGTTGCGCTTGTTGTTGTAGTGAAGATGCTGTATGTCTACTACTACTAACTACCACCTAAACGTCTACAAGGTAGGTGGTAGTTTATAAAGAAATGAATTGAATTAGTTGTGAAGTTGATGAGGTAGGGGTCTGGTGGTACTATGTCGAGTGTCTCCAACTGTGTCGAGTCTTGTCCCACAGCCCCGCCCTGTACCTGTCGTTGCTCTCCGAGAGCAGCTTGTCGACGGTGGCTGAGAGCCGCGTGTTGTGCTCCTCGTTCATGCGCAGCCGCTGGTTGAGCCGCATCAGCTCGGCGTTCTTCTCCTCCACGCTGGCCTCCAGCCGCTGGATGCGGTCCTCCGCGGACCCGTGACGCTCTTGAGCCTGGAAATTACACGCGATGATCGGTACCTATCTTAACTTCCTCTGTGGAGTATTGTAGAGTTCCGTGGAGTACGGAGTTGTGTTATGTGGCAGAACGTGAACAGTCCCGCTAATACTTTCTATACTCAACCTTCCATCTCACGTAGAAACTGCTTTACGGTAGAAATAGATGTGGCGCAGGTACCACCCTGGTCGAACAGTTTTCATTTTACCATTTTGCGAAAAGTTTTTTTATGGCAAAATAAATAGTGACGCTTTGGTTGTCATTACAGATCACATAAATACAAATATTTTACTGTTATAGAGTAGTGACACTTTTTATCAGACATTAAGTACCCAAGGGATTTTAGTTGTATATTATTTTAGAAATAGCTCACTAAGGGTCACGCCTGCCTTAATTGCAATTATTATAGTAAAAATATATCGTATTTATAGCCTAATAAAATATTTACTAATTATATTATATAAGCAAGACATATTACAGAACAATAAGTAAAAAAGGCAGGTCATGCAAATCTATATATTTAAATAAATTAAATATTTAACTTTTCAGTTAAAATAGTTAATTATATAACTACTTATTTGCATAAATTCACTAGACATAATGACGACACAATAAACTTACACACATATTATAAATACTTAAATAAAATAAAATGCATAACCCAAAAGGTCTAAAATTATGTACTGAATGAAAAAGAAAAGGAAATTCTACTACAAATTATTTATTTTATATAATTCTTAGTTTCTTATTCATTTGGTGTTATTAAAATTCATTCATTAGCATCTTGGCTCGAAAGAAACGTAAAAAGCCAAAATATAACTCGAATTGTACAAATCGGGTGAATATTTCACGACAAGTCTTAGACCTAAAAGGCTAGAAGCAATGTTAATAAATTGATTATTAGACAAAGTCAAAACAAAACCAAGTTCCAAGCAAAACGAATATTTAGCATGCTCAAGTGACGAATATTTTCTTGCAAGATAAGGTAGTAATAAAATCTTTTCAAACCTGTCTAATTTGACCTGAGTGAATCTTTTATGTCGTTACTAAGAACAGAGTTTCGAGTTAGATCCCTTACCGGATAGATTTGCCCTTTCTCAGCCAGATCCTCGTACCTTACATTAGATATCTACGGCTCTGGACGTTGGTATGCATGTCTTTGTGTTTGTGGCACCCACAAGTCGAAGTATTCGCATCGGCAATGAGAGTGTGGGGCTATGAGTGTTTCGCGTTTCAATTATTTATTCATTTAACAAACAGATATCCAATCATATTTATTTTATTATATTTGTTACTTATTGTATCGTGTCGCGTGAGCATGCTAAGACTAACAACGAATACAAAACGCACGATATCGCACTATACGACTAAGCCGATGAACGAAAGAACGAACGTATGAACGAATGATACAAGAATGGTCTTACCGTTCCACCTACCTGGTTGAGGGCCTCCATCCTGGCCTTGAGTTGCTCCTCCATCTCGGGCAATGAGCACATCTGGGCCAGTTTCTGGGTGGATAGTTCCAGTTTCTCCTCAATTGCGGATATCTTCTCCTCTTGCAACTGCGGAGGCAAGCGGTCGGTGAAGCGCGGGGTGTATGCAATCTATATGTCTTATACGACTGTTCTGATATGTCGATATGGAGCGTGATGTGATCAAACCACTAGCGCTTGGTTTAGTTAAGGTGTGTGTTTAATATCTGTTGTATCTTCAAATAAGTATATAAGAAAAGAATAAGAAATAAATTAAATTGTTAATCTTATTAACAGACGGATCTTAACGTACGGATGAGTCATTTTAAAGAGGGTCGAATCATATAGTTACAAACTGCAGTAACATAATTTGGTACAGATTCGTTTAGATCTTCTTAAACTGTGAGATTTATTGTATGAGATAAGAAATAGTACTGAAATATATAAAATAAATAATATATTTAATTAAGAATTATGTTACTATTTTGAACCGAAGTCGTTAATAAAACGTTCAATTAAACAAATTATTTATGTAAATTGTACATTTAAATACTATTTTACTTGTGAATTTATATAGTACTCTACAATATGTATTGTATAATAAGTATTTAATTTTGTGAACTTTACGAAGGTAATTTTTGTAACTCCATCTCGACATATCCACAACCTACATTACAACTGTGTTCAGGCTTTCATGGTTGTATGGTTTGCGTCTACCTATATCGTGTTTCTTAGTGTAAGATATTATTACATAAAATAGATAGAAAAACTAAACTGTATAAACCAAAAAATGCAGCTAAAGAACTAAAATACAACTTAAAATCACAATTTATAGAAAAGCCATCAAAGTTTACAGTATTAAAAAAAAAGAAAAGAATGAATGAGAAATGATATTATAAATAAAAACTTAAACCATTATCTTAAAAAAAAACCTAACACCATGTCAAAGTTAGTCACAAATAAAAAGAAAAAAACAAAAAAATAAGCAATAAGAAGGAGTACAGTTGTTAAGTTAATGTATAGTTCCTTGAATGAATGAATATAATAATCGTTCATTTGAATGTATTCGTTAATGTGTATTTTATTAGGAACGCTTTTGTACAACCCCTCATAGCCTCTACTCTCAGTGTCCATATTATAAATGGCGTTAATGATAAAAAAAAATTACAGGTTTACTCGGCATCCACTTGGCATTCATTAATTAAGCTATTTAATTGATTAAGTTATGGATGCATGCACCAATATTTTACTGACTGCTAAACTTGAATTACTCCATATTTCCAAAAAAGAATAAATCCTTTTTCCTTATTTAAATTTAAAAGCCTATAATTTAGTATTTACCTTTATTAAAAGTATATATTTTAAAAAATATAGTTCTCTGATTTAACAAATACGACATATTATTTTACATGAGTCAATAAGAATTCCAACGCACATACGAAGTATAAAAAATAATTGTAAAGGCATGACTCTTCCAGTGGCATTAATTCTACTAATCTATATCAGACCTTGGTGAAAGTAGTTACAAGCAAGAACAAATCGATTTTAATAGTCAAACAGTGCCATCATTACACCCCTACATTAAAGAAGTGTGGTATCTGTCATAAAAAATCCATCCCCATTCTTCCCGTGATCGTCGTAGGAGGTGCCTAAGGGCTAACGGGTAGTAGGGTCTTACTTAGGGTAGTAGGGGTATACTATGGGCTTCAAAATTACAGGCGCGGTGACTATTGACATAATGCACTCTTAGCCAGCCCATGGCCAGCAATGGACTTCCCAAGGCTAAAAGTAACTTTATATTATAAAACCCTGAACTATCCATTGTCACCCTCAGACTGACTATTGTCAAATTCTTCAATGAGAAGGCCTTGAATCAGCAGTGGACTACGAAACGCTGATGAATGGTATCATTAACGCCGTTTATAATATAGAACCATCAACCAACCGTCACCATACTCACCTTGAGCTGAGCTTGCTTGTTCTGCAACTCCTGTTCGAGCTTCTCGTTGAGGTCGTGTAGCGACGTGGACTCCCGTTGAGCGTTCAGGTATCGCTTCTCCAGGGTCGTGATGCGCTCCTCCTGGAGAGACAAGCCTCTGGTTATGAGGAATGTAATGATTTTTAAAGGCAAATAAAATGGTCTCCGGCATCTTATAACACCTTTTAAGCTTGAATAAACGAGGTATTTGTGTGCCGTTGGTGGAGGTACGTAGAGTTGAAGCGCTTCACAGAGCACTAGAACCAAAGGTCCAACCTATCAATTAATACACAAACAATTATTCTGCACAAAAAATACTTGAAACATAAATGTGTGTGCAAATTTTACAACATTTCTATGCCTAACATTGTTTTTTTAGTAATACATTCTAAATTCAAATCTTTTTATGGGTATGAAGGGTCTAATAAGGAAAATTAACTACACGTTCACATTAGTTTGGAGCGACAGTTTTACAGGGACGACATATGTGTACAATGCATATTGAACTATATATTTCAGTGCATTTATATCACATCAGAACGAATCGGTAAGTGTTTTTAATGTTTTCAGAATTATAATACCCAGCAATCAAACAACGACATGTCGGGTCGATCTTATATGAAAAGTTGAAATACCACCAAAAGACCCACCTGGTCCTCCTTCTGAGCGACGTTCTCCCTCAGATCTCTCTGGAGCTTGGCGCACTCCTCCTGCTTCTTGACCAGCTCCTTCTCGCCCTTGGACAGCCGCTCCTCAAGCTCTGTCACCTTGTTGTTGAGCTCGGCCACCCGCCGTTGCCACGAGCTCAGCTCTGCTGACTAGTTTTCGGAGATGACATAATTAGTACTTTATTAAATTAATGTTCAATAATCATACAATATGACATATTATTCGGAATGCCAAATGTAAGGAAGGTAGGTAGGTAAATCTAATTATTATTTTGTGTATCCGGCTCGAAGGACTAATCTTTTTAAATCATTATATAAATAATTATTTTATATTAAACCCCAAGTCACAAGAACTTATTTTTTTATTCGTAATTTTTAATTAGTATTTATTCATTTAGTAAATAACTTTTTAAAACAAAATGTTAGGAAATCTCGTCGCACATATTTTCTCGAAAGATTACTCACCAAAACCTTAATAACCATAAAAATAAGGGAAAACTTTACATTGACATCTACAATTCCGACATAATATTATAAATTACAGAATTAGACATATGAATATTCACATACTGTTTAAAAGACAATTTTACTGATAAATTCTTACCATACTGATACCAACTGACATAAATGTAGTTTTATTGATGTGAATGTTATAGAGTGAATATGAAGTTGTGTCCGTGTTAGTTACATCTCAATGAACAATTTCATGGAATGCCATGTTTACAGGAAAAGTCAAGGAATAGAATTTGTTAAGCATGCATGAATTCTTTGAAGTTTTCTATTTTTTTTTTATCTGGACGGTAATCATATCACTAACGACATGGCGATTTAGAACAAAAATATATGTTAAAGGTCCGTCTGGCTGTAACTCCGTTCTAGTCTGATACGTAACGAGTTCCGAGTTCGTGCCCCGGCGAGACAAATAATAATATCTAAATAATACATACATACTGTTCTATGTATGGATATTTGCATGGGCGTAGCGAGGTACGGGCAGAGGGGGTAGCTGCCCCCCCCCCCCACCTAAAAGACCGATCGGTGTGAAGAACCGCGCAGATTCCTTCTCAAATAATAAGTTTTTCTTGTCTTTTATTGGTAATTTTTATCTTTACTACTCATCATCATCATTCTCATTCTGTTATGTTTAAACGTGTTTGTTCTGCTATTACCGTCCAGAACATACAAGCATGCTTTGAAACTACAAGATATATATAATACTAAATAAACGAAGCGAAATGCAGAAAAACAATTGTAAAGTTTATCTTACGACTGCGTTAAGAATAATTCTTCATCGACCAAGGATCATGCAAGTATGTTTGTTTTATGATGATACTATTTTAAAGATATATTCAGAAGCATTATAACGAAGCCCTACAACTACATGGAGCCTAACAGATATAGAGATAGAAGGTACTGACTTTATCAATATAATGCAGCAATTTTCAAACAATTGACATAGTAAATAGGAGGAGGTTCTTAATCTTAAGCCCATTATGAAAAAATAAAACTTTTTTCTTTCTTTCATTTTTTTACCAGTAAACAAAATTAAAGCGTATTTTGGGGTACTTCCCTTAATCGCGTGAGATATGTAGTAAGGTACCACCTTAATTGCGTGAGATATGTAGTAAGGTACCACCAAGGGTGGAAGGGAAGTGGAAAGGGAGTCGAAAAATCGGAAAAATCACCACACATAGCTTACGGATGCCCCATTAATAATGTTAATCCTTAAATTAGACTTAAATATGACAGCTCACTTTTATATGAGGCGACCGTCTCAGTTCTCGGGAGTAGCAACGCATCTGTGATAGACTTCATATAGAACCCTTGTTCTGTATGAAGTTGCTTACAAGTATCCATGGGCAGCAGTACCACTTACTATCAGGTGGGCTGCTTACTCGTTTGCTACTTCATATTTATAAAAAAATACCCATTTTCATATGTAATATTCAAAATGGATATTAAAGACTAAAAAGCCGCAATCAAAATGTTTAATGTGTTTGTTCGCTTGTTTACGAATACCTTAAAACACAAGGCACATATAAACTTAATAAGTAAGTACCTCCTCCTCTTTCAAAGTCAATTAAAAATACTGCATACGAAGCGCACACAGACAAAATCGTATCATTTATAGTCTGTCCGCCGTAAGTGTCACATAAAAGCATCAATGTCTATGGTCGCGATGTCTATGGAGAGTGTATGCGATGCAAAATTGTGATTATCTGTGGCCAAAATGGCCGGCTAACCTGCTTGGCGATTGTGTTTTGGAGCTCAGTGACCTTCGTGCCGGTCTCCGATTCGCCGTTAACACTACTTTGCTCCTGCGTTCATCACGAAAACAAAAACAAATAAATAACAAAAATATATTTGTTCAGCGCTCTTTCACACTTGCCGTTTACCGTATTTTTTGTATGGGTTGGTAGGGAAATTGACTAATTTAATGAGAAATGAGTAATAGTCGAGATAAATATACCACTCGGATATGGCGAGTATCGACGAAATTCGACAAAAAATGCTTTACTTTTAATTATTATGTATTTTTGTTTATTGTATATATCATACCAATTGTTACTATATATTATTATGAAGTCCGTATACATCGACATCGATATTTGTAGTACGAGTTTATTACGTTTTATCAAAGCAATCACCGTTTACATTTATGTTTATACATTCGTTCATTCATTCATTCGTTTGGTAGAAATGTAATAAATTCGAACTATGGGCACTGTAATCAGACTCAAAATCAAATCAAACAAACTTGATGCGTATTCTTGACAATTATTCGCCAATCTGACCTGCAGGATGTGGTTGACGAAATATATCTATAGGGTTTTCAATATTTTCTGTGTTTGGACAATAATATTACATCTTCAAGGTTAACCAGATGTTGTCGATGATTTGCCCTGCTACATGAATAATACTCTCAAAATTCTTTCTTAACGAAGCCTTAGGCCTTCACCAGTCCTCCACCACACTTTTTAGAATTGCAGTGAATTTAGCGTGTAATATTAAGCAGGATAATAAGTGCATCTGTAATATATTTGCCGAAAATCCTTATCTCTTTACGTGTTAGTAGCCTTTTCTTATCAATTTATGATCGTCTATCATCGTCTATCCATTGTTGTCCCACTGCTGGGCACGGGTCTTTTCTCAGAATCAGAGAGTTTTAGGCCATAGTCCACCATGCTGGCCAAGTGCGAATTGGTAGACTTCACACACCTTTGAAAACTCTTTTTTTAGAGATCTCTCAGGTGTGCAGGTTTCCTCACGATGATTTCCTTCACCATAAAGCAGTGATAATTTATTTCTAATATGGTCGTCTATACCCACTATTAAATCAATAACCATTAAAATACATCCTACGGTAAACGGTTAGTGTGAAACGGCATTAGAACCATGCCACACTATTTTGCAAATCTAAATTATATCTTTGTTTTACTCAAACATTTGAAAAATCACATATTACATAATAATTATATCAGGTTATGAGCTAGTAAACTACTTACTTGATTAATTTAATCAAACGTCTTCGTGGACATAGATCTTTTTAATGCTCAAGATCTAGTCTAGATATATATTTAGGTTGAGTAAAACAAAGTACCTAACTGTTATCACAAGACAGTTCCGAACATTTTGCACAATCACCATTCACAAAGCATCTAAGTTATTAAAGACACATTGAGTTTTCCGTTAAGAAATTACGCCGCTCTGTTAAAAAAACAAAACATATTCCAAAATTATGTACAGTGTGAATGTATTGTGTCTGTTACAATGAAAAACAGGATTCAAATATAACTTCTATAAAATATGAAAAAAAAAAACATTCGGAGAAAGGAAATATAGAAATAATTATCAAAGAAAAATCTTTCAATCCCTAGTTTAAAAAGTACCTCTCTTCAGTCCGAGGTGCGCCTTTACATCAAATATCATTATTGCTGCAAGAGTCGTGTGTTTTAAATCAAGCGCTCGCCACAGTAAGCAAGAAAACTAGCGAAAACTTTGTTTGATGAACGTATGACCCGATTTCCTACTTAACTGGAATCAAACGTTTCAAGTGGTCTGCAAATTTTTTGCAGCATAAAAGTGGAAAACAGTCATGCAAACCACGTAATCTTTACAGCTTATGATAATCTGACACCAAATCAGAAATTCTACATAAATTTGTTCACATCTCCAAAGATATAAAATGTAAAAGAAATATTTTTTCTTTTTAAAATTGCATTTAAACTAACTCAGCTACTAGCTCAACTAGCTCAGAAGAAAATACCACAAAATTTTCGCTAGATATATAATGTTCTTAGCGGCAGTAGATATAATTTTATCGTTATAAACAAAGTAACCTTACTTCTAAAGGGTACCTTAGTAGTGAAGGATTCTCTAACTGTGGGGTAGCGCGGGTATCTTAGCGGGGCGTTGTTGGGTACCATAGCAGAAGAGGGTACCTTAGTTTGCTGCTGTTCGCCGTTCTGCTCGGGGGAGCCGCTCGGCACCGTGCCATTCTCCTTCGGTTTCTCGCCCTCTTGACCACCGGACGACTTGTATTGCTGTAACTGGATATTGAATGGGTCATTAATTACAAATTTCAAATAGGATAACAAGACTTAACAGATCTTAACATACAGTTACTGCATGTCTGTCGAATAAGACTAAAAAAATTGCAATTAAAACACTATATATAAAATAACACTAAGCTTTCCAAAATAGGGGATTCGTACTCCCCAAATCCCTCCGGTTTAGGGAGTCTGGACCCCCCTTCAAACGGAAGGAATTTTTTTGGTTTTTAGTCGTTAACTTTGGGCGTCTATATTCTGGACTAAAGAAAAATTTCACACTACTCGACTTTACTTGTTTTTATTCTTCGTCGACTGCCGCTTGTTGAACACTCCCTTTACCTCTTCGACTCCCAAACATATGTAAATTTCCAAATAAAAAGAAAATGGAGTAAGGTAAGACCACTCACTTCTTCTTTGGTTAAAGCTAATTCTTCTTCGAGCGCCGTATTTCTCTCTAACGCAACTCGTAACCTCTCTCGCACCTGGAATATTATATGATCCACATTAACTGGGAAATGGTCATTAACCGATTGTGTTCATTATTGTCTGTTTAAATATTATGCAAATTCAATGTTTGTATAAAATATTAAAAAGGTAAACTTTCATGATTATCACATTATTTATTATTTTGTACCTTGGAAATGTAATTATTGAGAAAATTAAGTAGTAATTAAGGAGATTTAATATTCAGTTTGACCTTTTTAGAATATTTATCACATCCATATTTTACATAAAGCAAAGTGGAAAGGCATATACATTCATTAAATATAACAATATTGTAGGGGGTCGAAAACGGCCTGAATTGCTTCGAGAAAAGGATGGTACGGCCGTGTGTGTACGGCTTTTTTGCTCGACTTAGCGGGGGCACTGCCGCGCCCAGACACTGTGCTCGTATAGTTTCAGTCTTCAATAGCATCACTCTCTGCCTTCCCGTGGATGTCGAAAGAGCAACTAAGGGACAAGACTCCAGATCACTGCGTGTCATCGACTCTCACTGCTCTCACCAATACTGCATGGTGAATATAGACACAAGCACCCATTCCACCCTGTCCTAGTCTACCTTAGACTTATGTTCAGCAGTGGATCTAAAGTAGACCTTTCGATTGACACTGACCTTCTCGTCTAGAGCTTTGTGGTGTTCGAAGAGACTCTTCAACGCTTTGAGCACCTCCACTTCCGAGGAGACCCCCGACTGCGCGGCCGCCTGCCGCTTCACTACTGTCATGCGCAGCGAGCGCTCGTGCCGGGACACCAGGCATTCTAGATGCTCGAGGAGTAGCTGGAAGGACGTAGGTAATATTAAGTTACGAAAATGTATAATCAATATACATCATACATATATTATTATCAATATCAATGTACTTGCATATACGATTTGATAATAATGCAGCGCAATTTAATGAGCAACGGGTACATACGCGCGATATACGGTTTTTCGGGTTCCGTACACAAAGTGTAAAATCGGAACCCTATTACTAAGACTTCGCTGTTCGTCCGTCCGTCTGCGCGTCTGCCTGTCACCAGGCAATAATCTCATGAACCGCGATAGCTAGACAATTGAAAATTTCACAAATTATGTATTTTTGTTGCCGCTACCACAACAAATACTAGAAACAAAATAAAATAAATAAATAAAGGGGGTCTTCCATACAACACACGTGCTTTTTATAGATAATGGTACGGAACCCTTAGTGCGCGAGCCCGACTCACACTTGGTTGTTTTTTTTTAATTTCTTTATTGTTTCGCTGTAAAGAAATTAAAATCGCATATCGTCAGAATCATATGATACAGTATTTTTTGTGCAATATGTTTCAGTGTTTTGTATGAGGACATCTACTTGATACTTTTTAAACTGACTTTTGTTCTTATTTGGACCTAAGTATTTATATTTATTCTGTAATAAACTAATGTAACTTACTACTGTACTATTGTACTACTGTATTTATGGGATCATATCTATAACGCAGATTTTTACGTTAATTGTAATTACATTACAACATGAGGAACGATAAATAAGGATCATTAGTACTAGACTTCAAAAACTTGGGAATATGGAAATTTTCAATATAGTAAAAAGAACTCGGAAGAAACGTTGAAATCGATCCAAGGTTGTAAAAAGCGTCTCGGTGTCACTGTATGCGAAAAAATGGGCCATATACGCACATTTTTCGTGCGTGTTTATTGCATAAGTTGAATTGAAACTCGGTTCTGAGGCACGAGTAACGATTGTTCGAAACTTCGCCCGTGCCTTGGATCATATCATACGTGAAAATTGAATAAAAATATTTCCTTTTATTATAGTTGGACAACATACAGTGATTTGAGACTAAAACACTAACAAGATAATTTTATAGTACATGATTATTCAGTTTTAGCATATGCGAGTAATAAATATGCTTGTTAGCTTAGATATAAAATAAAACAATGAAATAATTAGCGTGCTGTATGCTATTAAGATGCATAAATACAAGTAAATTATAATTTTCTGTCTTAGTAACGAGCGAATATCTAGGATCTCATTCTCTTGACATTCTCGCTTTAAATGAATTTGGAGATAAATTAAAAAGATCAAATTCGGGGAAACAACCAATTTGTCTGATATTACATAAAGTGAATTTGGTTTATACTTAGTGTAAAGGGGAATACACAAGCGTTTAAACGATAACTATAAAGTCCTAATAAAAATTTAGTAATATTGAAAACCATAACAATTGTAAGTGACAATAACATGCTGAATTTTCCAGAAGGAGTGCTGTGGTACAGCGACCTCTGAATGGTGGTCTGCTTTACCCTGGGGTTCCGTAAAAATGTCATAGGGGTTCCGCGCTCTGTCGGAGACTAACTTTTCTTGTATATATTGACGTGCAAAAGAATTTATATAAGAATATATGTAGAAAAACTTAGTTATCACAGTAGCCAGCTAATATTCCGTAAAAAAAAAGTTTGATCAATTAGGGTTCCATGGCCAAAACAATTGGAACCTTAGTTGTAGTAATTAATAGTAGTTGATGATTTTATTGCATTAGATTAATCAAAAGCTTTGTCAAAGACAAGTCTTGCATAGTCATTGTGATAATGTAATGCTATAACACTAATAATGTAATGCTCTAATAAGGATTTGCAAATCAATTCACTTATGAATATACAACGCCAGATATACATTATAGATTCAGATATGTAAATGGCGTACCTAAAGCCTCCTAATTAGACGTCAATCAAGATTAGAATTCTCGTACAAAAACTTTAATTCCCCCAAGAAATTAGAAATGTAAAATGAAAACAAAAACTTGTTTAATCAGATAACAACCTCAGAAAACACGGTTTATCCTCTTTCGGATCTTGGAGCTAACTGTACTCTAGATGTATATATTTTGGAGAGAGATATTTATAAAAAGTGATGAGTTAACTAATCAAAATTGTCCGAAACTAAGATATTCAGTAGGTACCAGATAATCGTGAGATAGAATTCAAAGATAACATATTGGTGTTTGTTATTAGCTTGTACCAACAATATACCTACCGTTGTCCAAATCTTACCAATTGTTGTTTAGTTTTCATCATGTACAGCTTTTTGCTTCTAATTGCTAGTAATAAGCTTTTCCCTTTGATTTTTTTCTAATACGCGCTTTGTCTACCGAGATTCCTTATGTCTTGTAGTGGCAATCTTTCAGGATTACAATTACAACCTAATTTTGAGATATAGTCTTAAATATAGTACTCACTCTTGTATTGTTCCTCTCCGCTTTGAGCTCCGAGATTTCTTCCTCTCGTTCTAGAAGCTGTTCTCTCGCCTGATTCAGCTCCTTCGTTAGGGTTGCGAATTCCTGTAGAGCAATAAAAGATCTATTTAAGTGACAATTCAAAGAAGTGAGTTCGTTCTTTAGAATCATTTCATTAATCTAATGCAACCAGAAAATTCTAAGCACCACCAGGGTGCCATTGAATATTTTTCATTTCGTATGGAAGAGGTATCTGAATACGTGAATCCCATGTTGCTACGTTGTCTCGTACGAAATAGGAACGCGTCGAACCGGGATTACGTATATTTTTTTAATTAAAATAATGTTATACTAAATACTTAATCTTAATTTATATTTAAGACTTAATGAACGTTCAATTTAATAAATAATAATAATTGGTCTGTTTCGAATGTTATTATATTGATCTATTTTATAAATATACAGTGTTTTTGTATATCGTTGTTCATAACACGTGGTTCGCTCATTATAATTGAAATGACATTTAGTTTAGACATGATTTTATTATTTTATTTTTATTTTTTATCCACTTCTAAACTATTCATCCATATCCAGTGGAACGTACAAATAAATAAAATTAAAACAAAGCACAAATCTTGATAAAAAAAAATACTAGCAACGCGAAGGATCAGTTTACAGTAAGTGAAAAAATTTAATATCCAGCACGCGTTTTCGCGAGCCGTTACATTATATTACGCTTTTTACGCTAGCTTGCGTAAAACATGTTAATGATGTTAAATAAATCCAATTATTTTTAGCACTTATTTGTTTAAATCTGCGAATAATTGCAAAAACTGCGTAACCAATTATTCAGATTGCACGTGGGGTTCGTATAAATGAGGACCAACTGGTACATGCAGGTATTGCATGCAATTTTAATTTAATTTATAACTGCCATTAACTTAACTGTTTCAGGATTATATTCAACTGCAAATATGCGCGTTAGATTACATTGTATGTTCCGAGTTTTATCAGTTGTGGGACACCTTGGTCTTGCCACCTTGAAAATCCTAAAACCTCAGAAACTCAAATTGAATTGTGCCGGAATCATGAAGCGAAGAAATAATCGAGTTATTCCAACTCTATACGAGTACAATGGAAACGATTTGCAAATCAAACAGTTTCATGACGCGAAACCGACGGACGGGCTGAAAGCCTCGTGGGAAATCCTGAAAGAGCTCCACCACGAAACAGACAGCCACCGTTGTTACCGTAGCAAGCCGACAGCTTGATATGCCAAGACGAAGATAGATTCGATATGACAACTTCGTCAAAGAGTATATTTCTAAATATAATTTACGTTTCAGCATAACGCATAAGCATAAATTATTGATAACTATGGCTACTATTTTATATAAAATCACTTATTCTTTACCAAGTTTTAATTTATTGATTTTTTTTTCGATTAGTATAAAGGGTTACTCTTGTTGGTTGTTTTTTTATTGGTGCCGATTCCTCAAATTGTACGCTTGGAGGCAATTTTAAAGTAAATGATAATTTGTCATTTGATATGCCAACTCAATGTGACATAATAATGATTCATTACGTCGCTGTCATTTTAATGTTATTTATATATTTGTACAAACTTAAGTAGCACGATCCTCTCACGTAAGTATTTCAGTAGTGGAAACTGACTGGTGGTATAGTGGAAACTACTGAAATATTTATAATACCAAAATATATTTTATAGAACCAAGATCCAGAATAGATTAGATTTCCAAAATAAATCATGAACATTGTCTTGAAATGTTCGCATTTTATATTTAAACTTCCTCATGTTTCATATTATAGAAATATCTTTAGTAGGATCTGATGATGGTAACAATAGCTGAAATTTTGTAAATTTGCGTGCAAGGTGGCAGTTGGGAGTAATGTCGCGGCTCGTCGGCGACGTCTCTGGTGTCTTCGCTTCTGTCATACTTCGTGCTGAATTTTAATAGATTGTTTCATTGCTATTGTTCATGACTTTCGACATATGATTAAAATCATCGTTGTGTACTGAACACGAAAAGTTTCCGGAACAAATTGCTTAAGCGTTATATAATTTTAAATTTGACATTAAAGAATTATTTTTTCTTGGTTTGTCAGTGACAGTACTATATCTACTGTCTAAAATTCTATGTCTCATTGTCCAACTGTATAATGCATGTGCTAATTCTATAAACTATGTGTGATAGAAGATTCGGCAAAATCTGACTAATAATTCTTGTGTGACAGAATAACAAACTTCCATACATCCTGACAAACTTTCGCATTTATAAGATTAAGCAAGAAACTCAGATACTCAGTAAGATACTTAGAAGTAGCTAGCAAGACTATGGTCGCTTAATAAAAGGCATATAAAATGAAATTTAATATCTTTATTTTGTAAAGGCCCACTGGAGCAGTTAAAAATTTTCAGTAACAATATTTTCTCGTACTCTGCTGGATAAGACACATCATCAACTAAGAAAATTCGACAAGTAGTACAGTTGGGATTGTCTTTTTTCCTGTTAATTACTTCATATAATATACTACTTGTTATTGCTTTTCTCTGTTATGTCAAATGCAAAACATGTTCATTGGCCTACTCCATTGGTCAAAATTACAATATAATACATCAATAACTAACCATTTTCAGTATCACATTATAGTGTAAAATTCAGTTAGCTCATGTTCGACATTAATTAACACCGCCTGTAACTCGACAATCATTTACCCTGTCACACCGTAACCCCTACAAATCCACCTACACATGATCCCCTTATCAGCACTCGGGGATCATAATTGATGTGATCGACCAATCACAATTAACGAGATGTTGATTAATGCGGCAACCTCGCATCATCGTTCGGCCAACAGTCGTTATTACACGGGTTCGATTGTTCCTTCGATTACACGATGTTGTATGATTATTTTTTTCCTGGTTTAATTTGTTTATCGAGTTCACATACGATTAAATCGTGTTCCAGGCTATTGGCGAAATAATTTCCTTGTGTTCCCTTATAAATCACATTCTCTCTCTCACTCTCTCTCTTCTCATTAAGACAATTATGTTCGGTTGTTTTCGTCAACTCATAAATCTATACTTATATAGTTATTAATTACTTCAAACACGAGGTATTTTTTGTATTTTTTTGTTCAAGTAACAACGTATTCGTTTTATTCTGAACTCATTTAGCATAGATAAGTAATGACGTCAGGGACTCACCAAGCGCCCTTTAAGCCTCCCTGTTAAACAAACCTATAACTACACAAATGTATACACATATTAAACCTCGTTTATTCTCAAACAATCATTAGTCAAGGATCTAGGACAATAATTATCTACTGTACAAGCATAAACACTAAACAAACCGCCCTCTTAGAACTCCAGATTACAAGGGTAGATACTTCAAACAGCATTGTTATTCATGGCTTTGAAACTATACCCCGAATTGAACATTCAAGTTCAGGATAATGTAGGCGCTGACCCAAGCAAGTACCTAATTAAACGCATAAATTAACAGGAGATTCCCTTAAATAATTTACAGGGTCTTGTTGACCGGTAGATTCAAGACGAAGTGTTTGGATGTGTAGAGAATCTATTAAAATATTTATTCCTTGTTAAAGATTTCGGCTATTTTTTAATTTTTAACAAGTTTATACTTTCTAAATCAATCTGGATAGGTGAAAATCGGTACATATATAATAATTTCATATATGTATATCTTGCGCCATTTTGTAGAAGTTGAAATATTATTGCATTCATTCTCATTAGCAAACAGGTTGCAGCAATATAGGTTTATTATGAAGTAGAAAACGAGCCTGTGGTCCACCTGATGTTAAGTAGTTACTGCGGAACATGGACATCTATTACTAACTTCCCAAAGAACAGAGTAATATATAAATAAGCATTTATATTTTTCACCAAAACACGAGAACTACTTCACGCTAAAATAAATGTAATTAATTCTATCCTAATCAAAGTTCTTATATTATTAAGATGGGCATTTTGATATTTTTAGAACCGTGTGAGAGCAAAATTAAAAACAATTTTATATACTAAAATTTAAAATGTATTGTTCCTAATAAGTATAATTGCTCGTCTTGCTTGCTGTAGAATTATCAGGTTGTGTGGTGGGGTTGACACCATCATATAACGGCCGGTGTCCCGCCGTGACCCGAATGAGCTTTATTGGCAGCATCGAATACGATATTGTTTATAGCATTTTTATTTGTTCGATATTACGTCCCGCTGCGTGGTCTTAACCTCTTCACGGTATGAACTTTGATGAACGATTCTGGGTTAACAGTGTGAAACCATTTTATTTATGACCTATTTATGCCAGGGGTGATGACTATTGTCATAATCCCAATTAGGGAAAGCCTAACTTCAGCAGTGGACCTCAAGGCTGATGCGAGTATGGTGCGAAGAATCAAAATAACGATATTGAATAGTACGAGACGTTTTAAATTCGAAATTCGTTGTAGATTTTAAACTTTAAATATCGAATGATTTCCTTTATTCTAGAGGAATCAAAGGTGCGTGCGGGCCTGGAACTCGAACCTCTCAATCATGAATCTTACGAGAAGTCGAGTTTCAACCATTAGCTACCAAAACCACAAAGTGTCATAAATAAATAATTATATAATTTTGATTACTGATGTTCTGTGATAATTACTATAAAGAGGAACGAGTCCTCGTCTGCTGTTTAAATTTGATAAGTAACAGACTCTTTGAGTCCGATTTTGTTTGTGGTTGAAACATAATAATTGAGCTGAACTAAACAAATATTAAGTCCGCTTTGTAGAAGATACACAATTCACTGCAGCCGGCAAATTGCTTTAAATTTTACAGTCGGGTTGCAGTTTACACGATTTCATCGCTGCACGAAATTCAATTTTGCACACACAGTTGAATCCTACTTTAGAACAGATTATAACTGTGATGGCGAATTTAATAAAATGAATGATAAAATTTAACAATAAACGCATACATTTTCAGTGTAATAGCCTGAATGAAGGTTTATATATATTTCTTAATTTAAGTATTAAATGGAGATCATACAGTTTATCTGTCATTTCATATAGAACAATGTTTTTGTATAAGATTGAAGTAACAAACGAGCAAGCAGTCTACCTGATGGTAAGTGACCACTGCCGCCCATGGACATCTGTAAGTGACTTTATGTAGCACAGTGGTTCTATCTTAAGACAATATACGCGTTGCTTCTTCCGAGCTCTAAGATGGTAGCTACATCTTCGTCGCTACACCTTTTCTTCGAAACGCGAAAACTGCTTCATTTTAAAAATAGTTGAGGCCGTGGTACTTCCTTGGTCGAACCATGTTAAGATTTCTACGAGCACGGGAGGAGACGCGCGGGTGGAGGAGGGACGCAGCTTCATGGGTAGCGGCGGCCGGACGACTACTTACCGTCGCGACCTCCATTGACCGCGGACGTTAATTATTTGCACTACGTTTATTTTCTTGTACTAAAACGGCAATAAACCAGCCCTTCAGATAATACAGTCCAATTATTTGAAGTACCCCTCCCTAACATTGGTCCTTCGAGCCAGAACATCGTTCATACGGCTTTGTAGAGAATACCATGTTTTAGAAAATCAGTAATAAGATACTTTTTATGTAATATTAGTACGTTATTTAATTTTGCAGTGATTATTTTGCGATAAATTAATAATAGGTAATAGTGTTCAAAATATTCAAATGACTATGCTTAACCAATCTAGAACATAATCACGCTACATTTAGAACCGCCACCTAATCACATATACCACTATTGTCTACAGTTACAATCTTTGTCATCTAACATAGACAGTTGAAATTTAATAGCACATGTTAGAATATTTACATAGTGTACCCAGCTGAGAGTGGCAAGACGTAATATGTGATATTTGCTGATGTGCTCGCATCCCGCCGTGACAGACGTGACTGGGCGTTGAAATGTGCATTCAAACAGACAGTGTATGTATATGTATATCAAAATGAGACGTGTAATGAAGCCAGATATGCCTTACATGTGTTTACTTTAGAATTGTTCAGTTTTATCACTTCAAATGGTAATGTTTACAAGTCCACTCTTTAGTGAATAAGATTTTGTAATATGTTGAAGGAATAATAAAGTAAAGCAGCAATGTTGGATGATATAAAAATATGCTGCTATTGTTTCTAAGTAAATTTGTTTTATGACACGAAAGAATAAAAAAAAATTGTCCCTTTTGCCCGACGGCAACGACGATTGAAGTGAATGTTCGCACATTCACTTCAACGGAACACGAACGGAGCATACTATACAATTTTTTTACCCCACTGCGTCAGAAAGCATTACTTTGGCATGCGCTACAGCCCAATTTTGACGGGATCGTCAAAATATGTTTAGTTTATACTCATACACTCGTAAAAACAGATGACAGTAAAAAAATACATGTTTTGATATCGCGCAAAAAAGCAAGCTCGACAGACAGACATTCAATTAAATTTATATCTATAGATTCACAAGCCGAACCGTCGAAACGAACCGCCGAAAATATTCATCGGCGGTGCAGGAATTTTCCAATTACAAAACTATTAAAACAGTCTCAAGTTCAAATTTGCTTAGGGAACGGCATATAAGCTCCCTTTGCATATCCAATTAGCGAAACGAAACAGAGCCGCCTGTACGAAATCAATTTCCGAGTGCCAACAAAAAATATTACCACATCAATTCCGAAGTGGGGTTTCGAATTCCGCTCTGTGTATGACGGGATATGACGTTGATAAGATACGCTTTTTTATATTTTGATCCATATAGAATTTTGTGTTTCAATTAAAAATTAATAATCTTTTCAAAAACGAAAAATTCATCAAAGGAGGCAAGGGAGAGTACACATCACACTACTTACGATCTAAATTTCAATAAGTGTACTCTCCATTTCCAAACGTTTTGGGTAACAGTTTTAGTATAATATAGTTTTTTAAGTTTAATTCGGATTAAATATACAAACGCTCGAAAGACTCATAAAACTCTAACACGTTTCGATATGAGATGAGATACCAAGATGAATGGATCTCTGAAGAATATGATATACTTGTACTTTTCTTATCGGATTGAAGTAGCAAACGAGCGTGCAGTCCATCTGATTTTAAGTGGTTACTGCCGCCCATGGACATCTGTAAGCAACCTTCTATAAAACAGTACTGTCTGACGGGGGTACAGGTAACAGGGGTACTGTCTGACGTCGATCACGTATGCATTGCCGCTCCCCACTACTAAGATGGTCGCCTCGTATATAAGTGAGCCGGCAACCATACCCTTCTAACGAGTCGTAAGAATTGCTTCACGCCAGAAATATGTACGGCGGTGGTACCTCCCCGGTCGAACTAAACTGGTTCTTCCACCTAAAAACTCGTACTTGGAAGTTTTATTCCATTAATAATGAGTTAAAGTATTTATTGATTTAACAGCAATATTATTTCGTAACGTGGTAGAACTTCAATGGTCCGATTGGATAGGTACCACTGCCATACTTATTTTTAGCGCGAAGTAGGTATGGTGTGGTTACCGTCGCCCTTATATATTAATCGTCGATCTTAGCCTACCAAGTTGCTTAGAGATGTCAATGGGTATCAGTGACCATCAGGAGGAGTGCATACTCTTTTGCTATTTCAAGCTTTTAAAAAATCTCCCACACTGTAGAATAAGGTACAAATTAGGTCAAGCATAGTAATGTTCCAATCATGAACATCAAAGTCCTAGCCAGTATTCAGGTTTCATTGTTTCACCATCATTGACTCAATTGTACATCCTCTACAATCGATCCTTTCCTGTCGTACTGTTCCGATAAGCCTGTAATTATTGACTTTGCTAAGCGCTACAGGCATTTTCTCTTGTTTTCTTTGCTTTCATTAAGAAAAGAAAGCTACACGATACTATCCAATTAAATTAATTAACTCCTTCCACCTTTCTATTCTCTTTCATAGTCTATCTAGGTTGTATAATAGAAACTAATCTTAGTTTATAATTAACTTAACGAAAATTATAAAATATTAAAGAATAAACTGCTACTTGTTTATTAATATTACCGTAGAAACTTTATAGTGTAATTAAATTCCGTCAAGCGTCAAGTAAGTCTTCCACAACGATGTTTTTTCAACCTTTTAATAATGTCTTTGGTGCTACAACTTCCCTTTTAATTAAATCCTTCTTTTCTATTAATATTTATAGTACAATTGAATTACGTTTAACAAGTTTTCCACAATGATTATTATAAAAAAATTCAAAATCTTTAGTGCTCCATCTTCCTAATTCGCAGTGTTCTAGTCTTATACGTTTCCTCCACAATCTGCGTGTCACCATTCGCAAATGGCTGTGCGGCACGGATAATGCAATTATCATCAACAATGCTTCAACAATTGTGTGCGATTGAGACGGGTTCATTTACACCGCCATGGAGGTTGTATTGTTCCGTGTTGATGTTGAATTAATGAAGTGTTTTAATTGGATCCGTACGACAATCACTTGTTGATTTGATACCATCGTGTCTAGATATATTGTGAGTATCCATCGAAACACTGAAATGAAAAATAATGAGTGTATCGATTGTATTTTCACCAAGCGTAATTAATTGTAAAGTAATTATAGTTCATTATATATTATTATTTCATTTCCGCGGATTCGAGTGCTTTGGTTTCGTTTACAACTATAATGAGTAAACTACATATGTGTTAATTCAGGTCATAAACTATATATGTGCCAAATTTGAGCGAAATCCGATCAGTGCTTTGCGCGAAAAAGTAACAAACACACATACACACACAAACTTTCGCATTCATAATATTAGTAAGAAATAAGATTAAGAATTGTACTTAAAGAATGAATGAGGGATGGAAGAAATATTCCTATAATGTTGCCACCGGCTCCCTAGAAATAATGTAGTGTAATAAATTTACGAATATAATCTAAATGCCACGGCATTTGTTGTCTGTATTGTGGCGATCTTTTTAATATATATAATTGAATCTTTTTTCTTTTACAAAAAAGGGAATATCCGCTATTGTCTCGGACAGGAATTTAATTTGTCCTTTATTTTTCCTTCGATTCCCCTCCCATATTCCGACTCCGCAGCCATCGTGATTGCTATCAAATAGCTTTCTATGTATCTGTTCCGTCTATATCAAATTTTATTTCAAATTGAAATGAAATTGTCTGTAAACAAAATGAAGCTTTTTTAAACGTTAAAGTAGTAAACGAACATGCAGTCCACCTGACAGTAAGTGATCACTGCCACCCATGGACATCTGTAAGCAACTTAATATAGAACGGTACTATGTGAAGTCAATTACAGCTGCACCAGGTGGTAGAACTAGTGTAGTTCAACCGGGGAGGTACGACCGCCACACATATTTCTAGCGTGAAGCAATCCTTACGTTTCGTTGGAAGGGTATGGTTGCCGGCTCACTTATATATGCCGGCTCACTTAAATATGAGGCGACCATCCTATTCCGCGGGAGTAGTAACGCATCTGTGATCGAATTTGATAGAAACCCTCTTCTATATAAGGTTGCTTACAGATACAGGCAGCTCTATGTATTCTCGTTTCCTGCTTCAATCTAATAAAAAAGATGCGTTTCTATTTCTAAGGACTAAAGTAGTCGCTTCATATGACGACGGCAAGAAAAACTAAAAATAAAAACGATTCCAGAAATTACGAATAATTTGTACATTGTAAATGATTTTCTACAAAACAACATTAGAATACATTTAGCTACTAATAAAATCGATAGCAGTTGCTGTATTCGTGACGATATAAAAGTTATAGAAAAAGGTGAGTAACAGATGAATGATGGTGATAATGATAATATAAAACGCGGTGGGACCATAGGAGGAAACCCCCGTGATAAATGGGTGTCATTAACCTGGAAACGCATAAGCCTCGAAGGAATTACCAGAAGCTATCCTGAGCTCTGAGCCAAGATTACAATTATTTCAGATCAAGATTTCGCGTCACTTACTCGCCGTCCTCCAGACAGATTAAAAGGTTAAGAGCTAGGACGAGTCTAAATTAACCTTTTCTTCTATTATAGTAATGTTCATTGTCTAAAAACTTTCTTACAGATTAAGTTAAATCATTTTGAGTTTGAAAAATACTTTTTATTTATTACAATAATTTAGCAAACGGGGTAGAATGACCTTACAAGACTCGATTTGCCCATTTTCTTCTTTTATCATCCTTCTGTAACCAGAAGTAGGTTACAATCTAGAAATAAGTGTAGCAGTGGCTCCATTAAAATTACTGGACGTCAATTCAACAATATTCTATCTTATCCAGTGTTTCCCAACGTCGGGTCTACGCCCCAGAGGGGGGAAATCTCGACACGACTTAAACACTTTCACTTTGTGTTGCAATGTAAAAGCTAATGTTTTTTGAACATGACCCTTCTTCTGACGCAGTCGAGTCTGGTCCAACGCAGTCCAAAATTATGTATGGGCAAAAAAAAATTACAAATGTTAAGGTGGCCTAAAAAAAGGTTGGAAAACACTGATCTAATCCATTTCATCATATTTCATAATATCACAATCAAAGTTTTAACCATTCATCTATTACCTACTATTATCATTGTAAAACATAATAGGATACAACTAAGTCCCAAGAAAAGAAGCTGATCTCTTTAAAAGAACACGATAAAGCCAGATGACCTTGTGTCACTAAATGACAAGACGGTCCATTATCCTTGTATTAATAAAGACGCGCTATCACGCGCCACGACGCCCTGCACACAATGCTCTCCGGCGGCTTTGTTGCCCTGGACCATAATGGAAGACCCACTTATTAATTTGTATCAGGTATCTTACTTAAGCTGACGGCAGAGCTTTTAGTGGTATAATGAATTTAATATATTTTCATCTTTTGGAATATAAATCCTGATGAATAACAGCGCATATCAGATTGTAATGTGGTTTCTTCTAATGATAAGAAGTCAGTATAGTCAACGGGTGCAGATATTGTTATGGATGAACTAAAATCGAATAGTAGGTACTTTCACACTTTTCATGTAGATGTTAAATTAGAATTTAAGAATAGAAGTTATATAAAAAAGAAGCGAATACACTACTAAATCAATTTTGGCACATGCGAAGATAGGTACCGTATTCAATTCCAATTTAAATACTTGAACCTACTACGAGTATAACTTTGTCTATCTCGAGAATTAAATAAATGACGATTTCATTATAGAAAAGAACAAAAAAAAATTACGACCCTTAAATTACCACACGCTTTGAGTAAATGTAAATTTTGCATTAGGTCCCATCGATCCCGACCGGGTGATACCTTAGCCATAAAAATTTCATCAAGTCGGAGGCGAACATTGCTGCACACATATTCTCTAACTAGAACTCCGCAACCAATTACTGAATTCTTGTGTGTTTCAATAGAAACTTCAACCAATCACTTACTGGATCCTTATATATAACAGAAGAAACGTACTGAATCCGTGTCCGTAACATTAGATCTCACCTGGAGCAGCGCGGTGTGCACGCGGCACGTGCAGACGGCACCGTTCTTGCGCGTGCACGGCGCGCCCAGCAACGCGCACGCGCCGGCTCCGCGCTGCATCGCGCGCGACCATCCCTCGCCGTTCGCGCGCCCCTACGCCGCACACATCCTCACCGTCACCACGCTCACATCCGACCGCGACGCTTCGTTGGTCCAGTAGCCGCACACATCCTCACTGTTACCACGCTCACATCCGAACGTGACGTTTCATTGGTCCAATATCCGCACCACACATCCTCAACGTTAGCACACTCTCACATCCGACAGCGTCGATTTAGCGATACGTCATTTGTCCAGTACTTTTGTTATGACACCACACTCATGCGGTTTATTGAGGTTCGTTTTACTTTGAGTTTGATCATTATCAACAACTTATAAATTGA
This sequence comes from Cecropterus toxeus, assembly GCA_018249875.1. Lineage (NCBI taxonomy): Eukaryota > Metazoa > Arthropoda > Insecta > Lepidoptera > Hesperiidae > Cecropterus > Cecropterus toxeus. The sequence continues at coordinate 32,991 of DWNE01000076.1, forward strand.
TTGCCTCATCATTTATCGCCGTCGTGATCTATACTTATTAAATTGTCAATTTTTTGCGCAAACATTTTCATAATAATGTATCACGATTTCTTCAATTATAAATATATCGTCTTTTAATCATGTCATTTTGTTTATTCTTAGGACAAAATTACAAACTATTTTCTTTTCATCGTCCTCAACAAATATAGTTAACGGAAGTCCTTGTTCCTAACCCTAATGCTCTTATCTCTTAAATAACAAATTGTGGGCTCTGAGATCTATGGCTTTAGATTCTATCTGAATCACTGTTTTCCGTTATGATCATAAATACTGATTCCTCATACGTTAGCTTACGACACGTTAGTTCAACATCTTATCGATATTGCGTAAGAAATTCTATAAGTAAGTAATTTATCATGATAACTTTATTAGTAATATTCAAGCGGGGATAGTATGATATTTAAGAATTGTACAACTAACAAAACCAGAATATAGCTATAGAAGCAGATATAGCTATAGAAGATGAGATAATTTATGTGCACGCTTTGATGTGAAACAAAGTTAAAACAAAAGCTGAACCAAACTAGGAACGAAAGTCGTTACGAGATAGACAATATTATACATAATACACTTCAGCGACACTCTTCGCGATGAAAGATATACGTTTTAGAAACACCCCTTGTTTGTATAGTATAGTCTCCTATTCCGCTAGGAACGGAGGATGGCACTTCAGGTTAAATGTGCCGGTATCGAATGTCCCAGACATCTTGCGTTACCCCCATCGATCCGGAAACGAAGGAATACGCAACAAGTTGTAATAGATAGTCTAGAGTACAATGTCAATCGCTAACGCTCTTGTAGTCATAGTTGAATTTGGTGGGCTATAATCAAAATTAACGAATAAATAATATAATAATATAAGTCGAAGTGAGAGCGTCCTCCTTTTTTCGAGTCGTTTAATAAATAATTTGTTGAATTTTGGTACCTTTTTAGTGCAACTTCTTATCAAGTTATCAGTAAAATAAAGACCGAACTTATGTTACAAAGAAATATTTAGAAATAAATATATTTACAATACGCTTTTATCTTTATTAAAGACTACTAAATATAAACATTGAAAACAATGGCAGTAAACCATGAAGAACACCTCATGAACGAGCAACATAGATTTCAACAATTACACCCACGTAAACATTTTATGCAAGAACTGAAAAAATACTAAAATAAAAGCTGGCTTGAAATGAAAGGATGCCACCAGAAAACCAGACGTCCGTAGTGCGATAGTCGGGACAATAACGTGGCATTCGCGATAAGTATTGTCGACCCCTACACTAGATTCGTAAATTTTATTCGGGTCATTTGCCAAAATTGTCCGGTATTATACCGTATTACCAGGACATGAAAACTTCAGTTTCATAATAATAGGGATAAGATTTGTTATTTTTTGTTTTGTTACAAATAGATTTATAGACTTTTCGGAAGGAAAGTTTAATTCTCTCTGAAGTGCGTTTCCAGAGGACTAAGAACTTCGCCCTAGAAATAAGTCTGACGGTAATTCTTTCCTGATCGAACCATACTCGTTTTACTACCTTGATTTATTAAAACTCTTTGCACCACAGTTAGTGGATGGAGGTGATCTCTTCTAAAAAAAGGTATCCTTCTGAATTACTAAAACCGTCACATAAAGGTTTTTTCAGGTACAGATAGAAAGGTAATTTGATATCCAGAAGGATTTTTCGGTCATAAATCTTGTGCATGGGGATGCATGTCAGAACGGGAAACTCCACAACTAAATTAACACTATTCTGGATTCATTGACTGGGGAAATGGTGATAAACTAACATCGGTTGACCGTTAACCTCAACCGGAGGCGATCGCTCGTAAAACGCACCAATTACACGGATACTCTCTTCGAGAGCGCCAATTGGGGATTGACGACCTGTACACATCAACAGCGAACAATAGCCACAATATTCCTAGTTTTATCGGAAGTTTCGGGAACTTTCTATTTTGACGACGAATGACGGAAATGGAATTTGATGAACTGAACAATCCGCAATATAGTCTTTCAATATTTGTACCCTATTAATTTCGAATGACCAATTGATATTACGAATTAAAAAAAACATGTCGTCAGATAACTTGTCTGGTAATTATGTCTAATTTACTTACGATGGATTCAAAATTTCGTTTACAGATGTACAAAAAAAAAACTTTCAAATCCGAATGAAGCTTTTGTAGAAGAGTAAATATTTTTTAAGATGTTATGTGAGACAAAAGATTATAATAGGGAAGGTAATCAATAGTAGACAAGATTCGAGAATCATCTGATATTGGTTCTACAGCGATATGCGTTACTATCCGTCTGGACTAAGATGGGAAGCACAACTTATCACAACGTTTTCTTCAGAAGACTGTAGGATCCACTTCTGAGCAAACAAATAGGTGTGTCGATGGTGCCTCCAGATTTCCGACCACCGTATGTCCAGACCACTATAAAATATTTAACAAAATTAAATAGTAAACAAATAAAAATATTAATATGATGTGAATTTCCTCCTCACATAAAATGTATACACTCCATAACTACACCACACTAAACAACGCATTTTTATGCAGCAGATATGAGCTGGCATACGTCAAGATGCGATACGACAGTGACGTTACATTCGACTTTTCAGGTATTCTACGAATCCTTGCGGAATAGTGGCAATGAAACATGCGGTAAATATAAACCCAGCCAATTACGCTGCGATGCTCCCAGGGATCTCCAATTGGGGATTGACGACCGGCGTACGTCACTGGCGGTCGGTAGGCCATTACGATTGACAACTTATACGACCCCAACGTCGAAATGTGGGCACATTGTTACGAATTGGTTCAGCTTTGTCAAGGTGAATCTATCTTAGTTTCTTAGCTTATCAGTTTCTTAGCTATCTTTTTTGTCTTTACACTTTCTTTTTAGTTTACATAAATCCACACTAACTAAATCCGATTACAATTTAGTATTGATTATTAGGTAATTTGGTATTGTTCCCGTGAGAAACTTTAGGATTCATGATGTATATATGTATATAAATACCCTTTTAAACGGAAGTGCAAAATTGTGTAAAAATTAAAGTCAATCCAAAAATTAATCTTCGAGTTTAGCTACAATGTGCGATTATCCATGTGCATTTTATATCAAACAAGTATACAAAAATAGATAAAATGAGAGTCCAACGATGCGTGGATCCGGAAAAACTAATACGGGAATCATATATTGAGCCTCGGTGCCCACCGTACACTAGTGTAGAAAGAGCGCTCCGAATGATTGCCAAGTTGGGCTTTGATGCGGTTTTCCTTTGGATGTAACCAACGTAATATCAAACAGCACCGTTAGCGTGGACATATAAACTTTATTACGATTTTTAGTAATAACTTTTTTTGTGATTGTGTCGGTGACAAAACTAAAACTAAACTAAAAAAGTGAAATAGGTACTGAAAATAAATAAGTTCATTTATTGACATACGAAGGCACTTACAAATTGTCAATTAAAATGTTTTATCTTACTCTACCATCGGATCAGAATACGTCCGCAATTAAGAAGATTCGGCAAGAAGCTCAGCTGATTTGTCTTTCTTCTTTGTAATCGTTATTAGCTCGTATGTCTATACCTTGATACCCAATTAGAAGCATTATCTACTTATATTATACCTACTACCGTTAATGGGGATGCTAATCCCATTGCTTAACACGGCACTTCCTTGGGAACGAGAGACCTTATTGAATAAAATGGTCATTAGTTGCCTTCAAGAACTAATTATTAAGATTATTTTTTTAGAAGTCAGGGATTCATGATGTTTCGTAAAAATTGACGTTAATGGCCGGAATTCGATCTCTGGACGTTGCCACAAGATTATTACATATTTTAAAGGGCTCGAAAGTCTCCCAACAAATTATTATGTACGGTGACTAAATAACGATCGACCGGCAAACTTTACATGGGTATGTGGAGGAACATGGGTGCGGATCCTCGTGGAACTAAAGTTTGTGTTAAACAAATATTAGTTTAGGTTTTGGTGGCCACGTGTCGATTGAGCATTCATTCATGGTTCCGCACGCGCGCGTGCCTTTTCAATTTTTACGTAGTCACTCTTATTGTTTTGTAGGTGGTAGAGACTTAAAACCCGACTGAGTCAGACGGAGGGTAATGTTTTTAAAGCGTATACATGTATGTTAATATGTATGTATGTCCATTTCTTTAGACACTTGAAGGCAACGTTTAAGGCTGTCGAGATTTACATTTTAACTTTTTTAACAATGTTATCATACTAATCTATACTAATATAATAAAGCAGTAGGGTTTGTTTGGTTGAACGCGCTAATCTCAGGAACTATTAGTTCCAATTTAAAAAATTAGTTTTGTGTTGAATAGTAAATTTATCGTGGAAGGCTTTAGGATATATAATTTCACGCTATGTTTGTTTTTTAATAGATTGTTCGCTAATAAACGCGGGTGAAACTGCGTGGCACAGCTAGTTTTTCATAAGATTGTAGTAGCAACCGAGTTGCATGTTCCTTTGCTACTTAAATTTTAGAACGCTATCTTTTAATGCTCGTTACAGTACATTTTTGATTTGAATATTGATACATACATTTCGTTATTTGAGTCGTTCTCTTTACCCCTCAAGCTACCTTATTTTAATACAGTTGGACTTTTTATTATTATTACAACTTATTCTATTATATGAACGATTAACATAATATATAATTAAAATATTTACTGTTGTAACATTCATTATAGAAAAAGCGGCAGAACAAACAGACAGAGAGACAGCGAAAAGCGTGTTTGTTTAATACGTAAAGATTAACTTCTATAAACAACGACAGATGGACATTATCAAATAATAGTTTATCATATGTAGGTACATCACATACAGAGTCTGTTCATTCATTGGAAACATCGAGCACGGACAGCGATCCACAGATTCTGACACAACGAAGCTATGTATGCAAAATTCTAAAGCAACATTGTAACCTACATTGCACACTGTCCAAAATGTGTTCCAAAATTTTGCGTCGTGAGGTAAATTGTGCGCTGAAACTATTTACAAAAGGCGAGACAATAAATACCACAGGATATTTAGATATTATACTGGGTTATTTTCAACTTACTAACAGTGCTATTAAGGCAATGGTGATATATTTTATCTATTTAGTTATATGTTTTAATTAAATTAGATTCTCATGGGTCTGGGTGTTTGTGTATCCATATCTGTGTGTACATATTAGCCACGACACAGGACAAAATCCTAGTGCGGGGTTACGAGTATAGAAAGTGTTTTTTTTTTATATTTTAACAAACATGGTTCGTTTGTGAACGGATTAATTTAACTTAATCATAATGGTGGGTCAAATCTGGTATTTGAAATTTACCGATCTCTCTCTTCTCCTATTGACTGTTTTACTTAAAAAAATATTACCTTTAGTTTTGATGACTATACAATTATTTGTATTCTGTATTATTGCGAATCCAAGAGTGTCGCCACCGCACAATGGTGCATTACGTATTTTTTCTCCTCAACCTTTAATTTTTTTCGGTGCTTTTAGATCTTGGTTATCTCGACACAAGTCGTTTCTACCGGCGCTGCCCCATAAAATGGTGAGTAACATCGATTCTACAACGATGTTAGTGTCGGGTATGCACCTAACGAGTGTATCGAGCGAGCACTCCGGATGAGATATATTGGAGTGTGGCGTGCGACCGCTAGTGCACTTAGCACTTAGCCATCTAAAAGTGTATTGGCATCAGTATTAGCGTGACATGTTACTGGCTGTGCATATATTGCGTTACATGATTAGAGAGCGTAACAAGGTGAAGTGGAAGGACTATGGTATGGTAAGCCATGATCACATACCTCAGGCGGGCTCATTCTGGGTAGATAGAGAAAGTTAACTTAAAGATTGTTAATTACTTTACTTTGTTGTATACTGTACTTTTTTACGTTTTTTAACTTATATTATATGTTACTATTATCTACTATTACTATAGGATTAGATCGCAGACTGAGAACAGAATAGGTACGAATTATTTAATGGTCACCAAGGAATGGTATAGCACATTCCACGCAGGAAGGTACGGATTATTTAATGGTCACAGCGGGACGATCGGATGTTCCAAAACACCAGTAAGGCTTAACAAACTTAATGCATGCTATACAATCCAAACAAGTGAGATTTCTGCCAGATTGAAGAAGTAAGGAAGCATGTATGTAAAAAGATCCTCCGAAGCAAGAAATTTAACTAACTAATAGGTGCCATTCATTAACTCCCGATTGCACCGATGCTTGTAAATAAGTTCCACGTAAGTTTTGGTTCTAGAAAAGGCGGAAGGTATCTTGCCTGGGCTGAGCTTCATGCTCGCTACCAAAACCCGGTGAAGCTGTAAAGGCCAATAGGGCCTACAGTAACTACAGACATAGAAAAAAGTCTTGTCGATATTGATTCATCCAATCTAAATCATAACATACTCGACTTTCGACTTATTCCCTCGACTTCGCCCAATTCAGTTTACCAAGGTAATGAGTATCCTAAGTGTTAATCCGGGTAATTAACTATGTGTGTGCCAAATTACAGTGAAATCCGACCAGTATTCTTAGCGGGAAAGAGCATTAAGCAGACGTACATCCTCACAAACGTATTTACAATATTATTAATATTATAACGTATGTTTAGAAACGTCGTAATCGATGTCAAACTTGCGAGTGGTTTCGGCACATCCGACGAGCGTTGTGATCACGTTAAGTTTGTTAATTAAACTCGAGCCGACAACCGCGGATGTTGGTGTTAAAGTGTGCCAAACATCAACAGTGGCGTCACATCATATTGGCTTAACGGAACGCACGTTACTTGTAACGTGATGCCATGTGTTTATACACTTTCATACATTTGTCTACGTGACCCGGTATCATCTGTGTAGGGTTACTTTTATATGAAAATGTAGAAGCAAATGAGAATGGATTCCACTTGATGGTAAGTGTTATTATCTGCAAGTAACGTTATATAGAATAGGAGTTCTATCTGAAGTTAATCATTGATGCGTACTACTACCGACGACTAAGATGGTCGCTTCGAGCCGGCAATTACACCCTTCCAGTGAAACGCTAGAACGGATTTACACTAGAAATAGGTGTGGCGGTTGTACCTCTCTGGTCCTTCTACCTGACATATGCTAGATGTTTTAACTAAGTTATCAACGGAAGCATATTTCTTACTACATGAGGTAAAGTGGTCACCGTCGAACAAGGACATTAGCTACACTAGAGAGGCCACCATTGTATCACTTAGAATTCACCTACTTTCATCTACAGAATGACTTTAACATTTTTTTTTTACTTGTAACTGTGCTGTATTGTTTACTTGTACTTTGAATGTAAAAAAATCGAAATCGGTCCACAATTGGCAGGAAAATCGGTGTACATACATAAAAAAAATCCAACCGAATTAATAACCTCCTCCTTTTTGAAGGCGGTTATTTTTTTTTTATATTTTAAAATTAATTGCGTAAAAGATACAGTGCGACTAGCCAATGACTCAAATTTAAAATAAATAGTGAAGCATCCGCAATGCGCCGGAGCGACACTGCACAAGTGTAAATAATGAAAAAAAGATTAAAAGGTCATACATTTATTATAAAATTTTCACCCGCCTACTTCAACAAGGCCAGTTGTCGGATTTGTGCTAAGTTGTTAGTGTTCGTAACATTTATGGCCAATATAGCTCATTACAGAATACATAGTTTTTAGGGTCCCGCACCTAAAGGGTAAACACGGAACCCTATTACTAAGACTTCACTGTCCATCCATCCCCCGCCTGTCACTTTTTTTTTCTTAATATGAAGTAGCAAACGAGCAAGCAGCCCACCTGATGGTAAGTGGTTACTGCCCTCCATGGAC
>DWNE01000077.1:0-40906 GCA_018249875.1 Cecropterus toxeus
TTCAAGGAAGCACCTTACACTTTAAGTAACTTAGACAATAATTGTTAACTAAAATGTAGCACACTCACAGATACTAGTTATCATTGATAAACATGTGTTGTTTTATCAGTTACAGGTAGTCATTTGTAAATATAGTGACTACTAAATGATTTTGCTATCCCAACAACAAATCTTTTTTACATTTTATACTTACAATTAGATCATGAAAATGCAATGTGTATGAACTCGCCTCAAATGTGTAATTTTTAAATTTTCTTATAGGAAAATGGTTTAATTTTTTCCAATGTTTAATTTATATATATAAGATTAGAGAGAGAACAAATGTATATTTAAGTAGGTTAGGTTAAAATTTTTGTTCTCAAATAAAACTCTAAAAGTCCGTTCTATGTAAACAATACTAGCTTAATTAAATTTAATATTCAATGTTTATGCGCCTTACTGTTTAAGTAACTATGACCACAAACCATTCTGAGTAATGGTGTATCTAGAATTTTTGTTTTGGCTTTGAAAAAAATTATGGTGGTAAAAAAGGTCTTCCATTAAAGAGGATGCTGTAATTTCGATTTGGGTCCTTGGATTTGACTTAAATTCTTCTATTACTGAAATTTTGCCAATTTACAGGTAAACTAAAGTACTTGCATTCCAAGTTGAGGGGACTGGACCCTTAGCCCCATTGAAGTCTGCTAATAATGCATTGACACCTATTGAATTCTAATAACATAAGAATTTTATCATTGTTATTATTATAAGTTTTATAATTTTAACTTAAGAAAATGTATGTAGATATGTTTGTTGTAAATTGTGTAAGAACAGACTAATGACTAATGTCTTGTAAATCAGAGGTCTTTAGGGGTCCTCAAGTTTTTTCTAGTACAAAACTTTAGTTAATTTCAATATGAAGAAACAGTTTATAACTGATCATTTTTTTGTTACAGTGGATAAAATGCGTTTTATCTTATCCTCAATAGCACTAGCCCTGTTGCTATGCAGTGTGTGTTTCACTCGAGGCTTTGAGGATGCGACATTAGAGGATGATGATTTTGCTGAATTTGAGCAATTTGATACAGACGAAGATGAGGGTGCTGTCTCAGGTGAGGACATGAATGGGTTTTGTAAGCTTTAGCTTTAGCATTAATAGCTTAAGTAGTTGCTTGGATTGATGTTTCCATCATGTTTATGACGGTCAGAATTTGTTTGAAAGATTACCAAGTTATTGGAATTCTGTTAACGTGACAAAAATAATATTCTTATGAAGTCAATAAATCTATAACCAACCAACTTATTAGAACTAAGATATTATATCTTGGTTCAATTCTAAAAATTATAATATAAGAGTTGGTAGTGTATATTTATGAGATCAAGAAAGACCCAGAATCCCTACATAATGTAAAACATGTAATGTTTTGCATGTCTGTTAAATCCTCTTTTTTCAATTTAGATTTTGTCATACCTTTTCACCGACTAAAATCTCTAAATGGGTGGATGGTGAATTCAATTTTGGCCTGGGTGGCATAAACCGATGCTACACACTGATTAAAACTGATAGCAACCTTTATGTTTCCACTGTGTATGCACCTAATTCTAACTATTAACAGCAGTGTGCTTCTTTGCTCTGGTCTGATGGCTGAAATATTTGGTTTGTTATATTTTCAGATTTCGACGAAGATGATATTCCTATGAGAGCTAAGGATGTTGAACCTGTACCAAGTAAGGAGATGGAAGACGAAATGATAGTAGAGGTAATCTATTTCTTTTTAACTGACTTCCAAAAAGGAGGAGGTTCTCAATTTGTCTGTATTTTTTTTTCTATTTTTGTTGGTTAACTTATCATTTATGTTATAATAGCTGAAGTGTGTGTGCTTTGCTACGGGATATAAAAATGGTCATCATCTTTAAATAATGCAAAATGTTGAAAGCAAAAGTAGCATACAAGTGTACCAGGTAAATAAGCTACATCCATGCAAACTTTCATGTAAATTAGGCCAGTGGCGCTTGCATGATTAAGAAACACACAGACATACCATTTCATTTTTATATGTAAGTATATAACTATAGATAATATACATAAATATTATCTATAGTTCTATTAATTTATAATTTTTGTTATATGTTATATAATTATGATATTCTTATTTTTTTATTTCGATAATTGCATTTAAAATTTTTTTTTCATTGGATTTCAGTTTTATCATACTTCTGGTAAATAATTAATGATGGCCAATTGTTTAAAGAATTAATTGTGATTTCTCAATAATTTCAGGATGAGGACAATGAGTTTGAACACTTCCAAGACCCTGAGGAGTTTGAAGGCTTCCAGGATTCTCCACTTACAGTTGAACAGCCAAAGATTGTCATATCAAAGGTACATATTTTTAGCATTCTCATTATGGTTCTAGTTTTGCTTGGGTGTTATAATTTTGAAATCCTTATGACCCAGATGGTGTTGTGGTCCACTGTACCTCCAAAATGCAGTGGGTTCAAAGTTCAATCCTGGCCAAACATATTTTAATGATGCATTTAGATTTCTCTTATGGGTATTGTTATTGGTGCATCCATCAAACCTACATTATAGGAAAAATCGTAGCATAACTCGTAACTACGCATATATAATTGTAGTATAAGTAGTATAAATCGTAGTACATCGTGCTAATGATAAGTGTAGTGTTTATATTTTTATCTTTACATGTAAAAACATATATTTGCAAAGATGAATTGAAGGATTTGTGTGACTAGGAACATGTAATAATAGAAAATTCCATAATTTTAAGACTTTTTGTCTGGCTGTTTGTTCACTGTCTCTCTATATCACGTGAATTCATTTTAAATAATGTTAATAAAATCCTTAGACTTTAATATATTTTTTCATATCTTTTGATTTAGAATTTTAGTCTCAATTGCATTATAATCTGTTTACTTTATCTATAAAAGTTGTTACAATTCAAACTTATTATTTTTTATGCAAGTAAAATCATGTAGTGCAGCTACATATACATATATCCCCTTAGGTTCCTATAAGAGTGAAGCCAAAATGGGACTCATATTGGCTGGAGGCGGTGCTGCTCTGCGGGCTGGTCGCGTACGCGTGCAATTACATAATCGGTCGTTCGAAGAACACATCCATTGCAGTCAACTTCCTTAAGTTACACAAGCCATTGTTGGATGAAAACTTTACTTTAGTCGGTAAGTCTTTTTTTATAATATGGAATTAGCAAACGAATATGCCGTTGTACGAGGCATTCGTACATTTTGCTGCGTCAGCAATTTACGTGAGCCGCGTGATTATTTAATTGTCACTAAAGGTACGTTAGTACGTTCGTTAGCACCAAGGCGATTCCGCGTGCTCACTAATCACACATCATTCAAGTTCCATGTATGATTAGTTCAATCAAGGACAATAAATCTATCAAAGTATATATCCGAGCATTGTAATAAAAACTAACATAAAGAGTGTAGTGGTCAACCAAGGACTCTACAGCCATCCACTTGATATTTTTTTGCAAATAGATAATTTATTTTGTTTTTGTTGATGGTGGATATTTCCAGATCTTTCGGTATTTACGACGGTATTTGGTTATACTTACCGTCGTCCTTCCTGGAGTATTTAGTGGACAGTTCGAGCACCCACTCTTGCTGCTTGTAACCCTACAAGCCCCCTTTTTGTCGTCTCTTACCACAATCAGGGGATACTGTCAACCTATTCTAGTCCTGAAACTACAGGAAGAATAGTGTGTCCGCAATATTGTGTCTAGAATGGTGATTACAGTCAGTGTTGATTTTAAACAGGAACATGCTGCTGCCCGTCTCCTGAATATTGTCGCTTAGTCACCTCTTACGATATCCACTGTAAGAGAGGAGGGAGGAGGGAGTAATGCTATGTAAGACCGGTCACTTAACATTCATTTGAACTGAAGGCGGTTTATTTGTTTATTACCAGGTGAGTCAGGCCCCGAGGCGGTGTGTGGCGAGGCGGAGCGGGGCTGGCGGCGCGAGGCGGAGCACTGCTTCACCATGTGGTGCAGCGGGCGCCAGTGCTGCGAGGGCATGCTGCTCACGCTCAAGCTGATCAAGGTACCCTAGCACCCTGCTTATTCCCGGCCCTCACCTTGATAGCTGGTAGTTGAACACAGTGGTCGTAATATGACATCAAATTCGTATCATGTCGGCCAAAAGGGTATTAGGCCATAGCCAACCATGTTGGCCAAGAATATGCATTATGCTGCAATAGTTAGCTATCACCATTTTGTATGTTTGTGTTAGATTATTCACATATATACGTATGTGTGCATACATACACATTTACGCGCGTACACACACACACCCACACACTCACATTCACACACACACACACAAACACACACACACACACACACACACACACACACACACACACAAATCAGACTGTCATAGTGAAGGCTCCGCTACTCAGATCGTCAATAAAGGACTTTCAACTAAATTGTATTATCTTTTTTTCCAGCGACAAGACTTAATTCACGAATTACTGGGCTTAGTAAGACCAACTCCAGACACCCTACTAATTCGTGTGGAACTAGGTAAAGACGACAGTGATCCCTTCGTGTTGTGCGTCGCTCAGAAGAAGATCGCCACGCGCCTCTCGAAGGAGATGCAGGACTTGGTATGTTTCATTATTGGATTGGGTCTTTTATTTCTAGGTATGCATAACATTGTAATCTAGTAAATAGGGGAATATGGATAGGGTGCAGAAATCTGTAATTGCCATTATTAATTAGATTTAGACAATTAATTAGACACATGGGAAATTTTAATTAAAAGTTCAAAGTTGAATGAAAGGGTATGAAATCAATGATAAGGTTTTTCCTATACTTAAACTTAATACTTACTACATCGACGCCTATTATTTCTCTATAATATTTTTCTAACACTATCTCCTGATCGTAATAACTCAACTGATTGAAGCCCTGCTGATTTTTTGTCTCTTTTCTTGTAATCATTGCAGCTGTATATTCATCTGTATACATATTTTTGTTTTTTTTTTTTATTAATATGAAGTACCAAACGAGCAAGCAGCCCACCTGATGGTGAGTGGTCACTGCCGTCCAATGACATTTGTAAGCAACGTCATATAGAACCTGAACCTGTTTGAAGATGGTAGAACCAATGTAGTTCGACCGGGGAAGTACCACCGCCACACTTATTTCTAGCGTGAAGCAGTTGTTGTGTTTCGGTGGAAGGGTGTAGTTGCCGGCTCATCTATATATGAGGCGACCATCTTAGTTCTTGGAAGTAGCAACACATCTGTGATCGACTTCAGATAGAACCCCTGTTCTATATGAAGTTGCTTACAAAGGTCGATGTGCGGCAGTAAACATGTACCACCAGGTGGACTGCATGTCCGTTTGCTACTTCATTCTTATAAAAAAAACGGGTTCTATATGAAGTCGACCACAGATGCGTTGCTACTCCCGAGGACTGGATTGGTCGCCTCATATAAAAGTGAGCTGTAAGTTATCTGTATGTATCTGTCTTATTTTTGTGTAGTGTGTGACCAGTAAAAATGTTAATTTTGATGTAGAGCGTGTTCTGCCCGGAGAGGCGGCCGGGGGACAAGCACGGTCTGCCGGCTGCCATGTCGGTGATGTCGGAGTGCCCGGAGGCGACGGGCGCGCTGCTGGACGCGCGCGTGTGCGCCGCGCTCGCGCAGTACCACCGGCACGTGCAGTACGTGCACGTGTCCGACCGGTACTCCGGCCCCAAGCAGATGGAGTGAGTGTCGCGCCGTGTAGTGTGCCGAGCGCTGGCGGTGATGTCGGAGTGCCCGGAGAGAAATAGTTTTTTTTCGTGTCTATCGCTCTATCCTTTAATCGTAGAATGCAACACTTGTAAAATATTAACTATATTCAACTATACTTTGTAAATTTTAATCTATCATGCAAGATTTTAAAAAGCTTAAAAACTATATTGATATCACCCACAAACCTTAACTTTATATAACCATACTGTTTTTTTCGTCAATGTATTAATGATATTTACGTGTCCAGGGAGACGACAGTTACCAAGCCGCCGGAGACAGAGCGCGTGATGCTAGTCAGCCTGGCGCTGGGGCCCGACGGCGGTGGTGACGAGCTGCGACCGCTGTTGCTGCTCGTGTTCTACCTCATGGACAAGCTCAAGAGGCTAAGGCTTAGCAAGGAGGTGAGGATTGACGTGGTAATTGTTGGTAGCTTAGCGGATGTCATTTTTAATGTATTTTGCATATAGACGCAGGAAAGCGGTTTTGTCGTATCTCGAAAATGAGTTTAGATTTCTGTTCTGGGTCTGGGTGTTTGTGTATTCGTCTTTGTGTGCCTATTGCACCCACGACACGAGAAAATCGTTCTGTGGGGCTGTGAGTGTAGAAATCCTTTATATTATTAAACCATATGACTCATTATTATTACAACGTGATCCAGGCGCTGGCGAAGTGCGAGAAGCGTCGGCAGAAGGTGGCGGAGGCGTGGATGCGCGGCGCGCACGCCGCCCGCGCCGAGCAGGCCGCGCAGCGCCGCGAGGAGAAGCGCAAGCAGGAGAAGGAGCGCATCCTCGCCGTACGTACCCCACTCTCCTCTTACCCTAGTTAGGTTTAGGGACCATTCATACATTAAGTGAAATGCAAGCAGGAGAAGGAACGTCCTTGCCGTACGTACACCTCTATCCTCTAACTGTCAACGAGTCATGACACAACCCTGCCTGTTACGTGAGAAACGTAGCCTCGCCGTACGTTCACCACTGTCCCCTATTACTCATTGAGGGAGGACAATACCTTGCCTGTTACGTTTAGGGGCCATCGGTAAGTTTGGAGAAACGTAAGCAGAAGGAGCGCATCCTCGCCGTACGTACACCATTCCCTTAAGGGCGTCTTAAAGGGGGACAGAGAGGCAGTTTTTCCCTCAATCGATTTATGAAACATTTGCACATTCAATATCTATTATGTAGCGTGGCCAAGAGGTCACTGGACCCCAACTTCCCCCACAAAAAATTCCACTGCTCCATACCAACAGTTTCTGCCGGACTTTAAAAAGGCTTTCAATGCTCTTGCCCCTTATGTTTCATGCAACAACTTTACTACAACAACTGTTTTACCATAACTAATACGATTTTTACGAAGACTAAAGTCATTGTTAAACTTTATTCTGTTCAGGTCACAAAAAATAATATTTGCATTAAATTTCAACTTAAAGTCAAAGTTAATTCTGTGGATTCTAAATGTGACTTTCAAGCATCCTCTGAATTGTTAAAAATACTGTGTGTATTGCAAAATAATTACTTGCTTTGATAGTGAAAAAATGGTAACTGATGTCTAATATATACTATATAAATAATTTCAAAGGTCTTCGAAATTAGGCTAGTATTGGTTGAGAGCTTACTAATTAATTACTAATCTCACTACAAGTGAGGTCTTATGCCCATTAAAGGTTATATTTTTTATTTTTTAGGAAGATGACCCGGAGAAGCAGCGTCGCTGGGAGCTGAAGGAGCAAAAACGTCAACAGAAACGCAAGAACCCTAAAATGAAACAGCTCAAAGTAAAAGCCCTTTGAGCAGTGTATTGTGCAATATATTTCATAGCATACACTGACCTGAGTTCATAAAAATCGGGAATTAATTTTGTCACAAGAAATTATTGTCAGGGCTATTATGTTCAATTATTTTCTTGAACTTGTTCGAAATATATTTTACTGTTCAATGAAAAACTAAATTTTGAACAAGATGAATTATTGAACAATAAATAAATCCAATATTTTTATTTAAAATGATTTGTTATTTACCTATTAAGTGTTAATTTTACTCAATCGATCCGAATAAATAAATTCAGTTTCAAGAAATAAAATTGTTTTTCTTAAATATATATCTATGTTTATAATTTTATGACCATACACCAGAAAAGAAATGCAATGTTTTCAAAGCAATTTTTATTTCAAATATTTGTTATTAAATAAGAAAAAAATAAAATATGTTAACAAAACATAAGTAACTACATCTAAGTCACAAAAAGTATTGGTGATTAAAGTATCGTATATCTGGGTGACTCCATGATAATGTTACTACAATTTTGCATTGAAATGAGATCTATGATAATTATTACATTATCTGTGCAATTTACACACATTAAAAACTTGTGAACACAATCACTTTTGACTGGTAGGAAAATAAATTAAAAAAAGATAAAATAAAAACACCTAAAATTTAATGGAAGCCATCACAAAATATGTGCATCTGTGACTTAGAACACAATAAAATTTGATCTCAACGTTCACTAGGTTGTATTCATTATTAATAGGTAACTATAAAACTTATTACAACTCCCAGAGTCAACAAACTCATTAACTATCAAACAAACATCTAGGACACCAAACATTTAGGTACCTTTTATTTGTACACATGAAAATTTTGAGCAATAACTTTAACACATTGTTGTCCAAGTTGCTTACTCCACAGAATAGAGCTGATGACAACAAAGTATATTTAAACTTTAGAATTGCCATAAACATTCGACATATAACAATAAAAAATTACAGGCAAAAGTCACAAATATCAGCCATAATACAATCCATATTGTGACATGAGACAAAATTGAGTTTTATGTAACACCTGACTACAGATGACATGTTAATATTGTACTTTAAATTATAACATGTTTTTTTTTCTTTTGTAGAATTATGGAATTAACAAGTTAGTACTCACATACATAAATTTACTACACGAATGAGATATTGACAATTTAAACTAATGATTTTATTCAAGGTACACATGAGAAATTAATTACATCGAGGTACTAGGAACATTTAATTTATATTCAACATTCAACTAATTATGTTCATGCATTAACACAAATACACTGAAAATACATCCATCCTCCGATACAAACACATCTTCATAGTTGCCCTCCGACTACGTCACTTACAATAAGTGATAGGTGCATTGCAGTCCACTTATGCTATACTAACCACTTCCATACAATTTTGATTACTTATTCAAACACTGGAGTGTAATGGTAACCAAATTATAAACCACGTGACAGATTGAAAATGACAATCCATTGAATAATACGAGGCGATACAATCAACCACATCAATTTTGTGGCAATTTGTAATGTAAGATGTTCGGAGATTCTGTTTGTCATTCGTCCACTTGCAGTTTCTGAATCCTTGTGGAAACGCAGTCCATTTCGGGTGAGATCTCGGCCTTAGGGGGTGGATCGACGGACAGATTCAAGTTCTCGAGCGACTGGCAGCGTTTCGTGGGGCTCTTAACGGTATCGAATACGTCTCGCGTCGCGCTCGTCGATGGCTCCAGCAAACTGTACTTGATCTCACAACCGTCGCTCACATCACTACCGATCACGTCAGAGTTCTCACTCTTAGTTCTGTGCCTCATTGGCAAAACGTACGGACAGAGCCTGTTTTTGTTCATACTCCGTTTCATACAATACCCCACGGTTACATTCGACACGTACCTAGTGTTGAGTCGCATCACGCCGTAACTGGACTTCGATTCGCGCAGGTATTCCCGTCGCGCCTCTGTTATTGCACTCAACATACCTAAATCGTGCAAGGCTTTATCCAAATTATCCAGATTCATGTGATGGCGAGACGTCTGTAAACAACGTAATTAAGGGGATTTTAAAAAACTGTACATTTTAAAATTATACACACATTTTAAAGCGGGACTCTACGCACATTTTTTCCGAACTCATTGCATTTCATTATGATTCGATTATAAATGTATTTTACTAAAATATGTACGCACAAACCGTGTGAAAATAAACATCACAAAAAAGTCATAATAAGCGATGACATGTAAGTTTGAATGTTGCCAATCGGTAAACGTGTACTTAAAATTTAATTTTCCAACCTAAAAACCTTTATTTTATACCTCATAAACTTATATTTTACTTAGGTACTAAATTTATTTATTACTTTTTCAAGTACGGGTGCATAGTAAAACATTATGATTTATATTCAGTAATTATAAAGGTCAGCGTATATTTATAACCTTGTTGTAGCCACAAGAAGGTGTAATAAAAATACTTTTATGGATACTTTTTCATTTAAACAATAGCTTACGTGAATAGTCTATTCATGTAGGTTAACTTACTGCATTTAGTATAATAGTTTACCGTACCGATTAAAATCATTTTAACGCATCTTTTTAGTACTTATTTTCTTATTTTTTAATATCATGTATTAAACTTTCACAAGTATCAGTTATCACAATGATACGTAGGATACGTATGGATTTTTGTAATTAAACGGTAAAAACGATTGAACTTAGAGAAAAGGTAGGGATTTTATTTTTAGACTATAAGGTTTAACTTACAAATGCGCGAAAAGGTCTAGTCTAAACATAGTAGCGTGTAGTAAACACGAAACACTTTTTCTAAAATAAAATTACGCATAGTAGTCTCTGAGCAGTCGAACTTCCATTCGGTAAGGAATCCTAGGTTATTAAACGTTGTTTTAGGTGCCTACATAAAATAATAATAATAATATATTTATGAAGTATTTTTTTTAATAATCGTCAACTTTTGTCATAAATAATAACATTTGTTATTCATCAATTGACCTGTCAGTAATTTGTCTTGAAATTACTATTTTTAGGTGATGCAAATTTATATATTACTCGATTAATAGCTTAAAATAAGCTAAACATAAATTCTGCGATGTCTGAGATTTTAAAGGAATGGCTTACACAGCGGCTACAACGCACTATTAAATGGGACGCAGAAGAATTTGGTGATATGATGAAAAATGGATATGTAATTGCTGAAGTTCTTCGAAGCTACCATATTATCACCGATGAAAAATTCTATGTAATACGGACTGGTTATAATAGTGACGATATTAAGAACAATTGGAGAGTTTTATCCATATGGTTGCGTGATATTGAAATAAAGTTGAATGATACAGATTTAAACAATGTGATGGAAGGAAGGGGATCTGCTTTGTTGAAACTATTTTACCAGCTTTTTCTTCACTTAGATAAAAAAGATCGAACTGATTTTATTAAACGCGAGAGAAAAATGATGTCAGGACTTGTAGAGAAAATGACAAATAGGTTTAAAATAAGTCAAGTCCCCGAGGAGAAGGACTCCATCGTAGATGATCTTTCTAAGCCTTTATTAGATGAAAGACAATTTATAGAATGGCAAAGAAAAAAGGCGGCGGAAGTCAAAGAGATCTACGAATATATGCGTCACAAATATTGCAAAACACTAGGTCGTATAAAAGAATCTCAAACCCCCTTAAAACCATGCTCCCCTCAGGCAAGGAAGTTACCCGAAAAGGATAAAAAAGCCATGGACAATTTTGGTTTAAAATATCCATGTGAATTTGAAAATTATACCTACGAACAACTACTTGCTTTAGAAGAGAAAGCCATAGAAAGGAGAAAGTCTTTAGCAGATTCGGACTGGTGCAACAACTATTTGAATAATATACATGTTAAAATGCACAAAAAATCTGATTCTGAGGAATTTCAAAGACGGTTAAGCAATGCAGTCACTAGTTCAATGTGGGATATGACTGTTGCCGAAGAGGAATGCAACCATGATACCGAGCTTGCCAAGAAAGTCATGAAATTATCACAATTTGAAAAACAAATGTGTACACAAATTATGGAAACAAAGCAGCAAGCGCGTAATTTAGTTAAGAACAGGATTCAGGGCGAAAAAGAATTCGCAGAACAGAGAGCACAGCAATTTGATCAATTTTTGGACAATGTTAAAGAAGAAATTAATTTGGGACTAGTTGAAATTGACTTCGAAAAAATGAGGCAAAACATGTTACATAAAAAGTTGTATGCAGAGAAAATGAAAAGAAAACGACAACATTATTACGAGATATGTTATGAAACTACCTTATCTTTAGTTGATTATGCAACAAAATATGCTTATTTTAAACGACTAATCGGTGATGATATCCCAGAACACTTCATACATGAATGGAAAATGTTATATTTTAAAAAGCAGCCGATTTTTGACATACTTGATCCTATGGAAAATGTACTTAAAGAACAAGAAGAAGATGAACAAATGTCACCCCAAGAAGAAGAAATTATTCGATTAGAATTAGATCGCCAGGATACTTTGAATAAGGGCGAATTTAAAGAGTATCATGACTATTCTGATCCTTGGAATTTAGATCTTTTAATACCCAATTTTAACCCAGAATCCGAAGAAAGAAAATATGAGGAATTAGGAATGCGTGTACTCGGTCACGTCGTTTATACACTTCTTGAAATGAAATATCCCTATCCACCGCCGAGACCGCACGCAGATTTGCCAGATTTTTCAGCAAAAGCTTTACTACGTGGTCTTCCAGACAGATCGATAACAGTTGCAATGCAGTCATTATTAAATTCGCGTAAAATACATGTTGCCCGTGTAGAAACGGCCATAAATTTTTGTCTCAGAAAATTTAAATTGGAAATGATTGGGTGTACTGATATTGAATTATCTTTTGATAAATTTATGGTAAATACACAGGAGGAGGATGAGAAAGAACTTATAAGATTAATGAAGGCTGAAGATGATATCTTGAACAAGAGCAATGAGGCCAACTTTTTAGCCATATCTGGACCTATACCTGCCAATGTAAAACAAACACAAACACCTAAAACTATTCCAGAAGAAGAGATCGTACTATCAACCGCTGCAGAGCTTGGTAGGTATGCGTATGAATCTTTATATTCCGGAGATTCATTAACAGATCACCTTTTGGCGGCCATTATAGTGGAATATCTTCGAAATCAGGAAGATATAAGTGGCTTTGTAATTATAAATTACCCAAATTCTTACCGCGAGGCGCAAATTCTTGAGGAGACGTTTTCAGGTTGTGCTCCTTTAGACGAAGAGGAACTGAACGATACAGATGATATTTATTTAGAAGAAAGTATTTCCAAGCATCGAAAAATAGAGAAAGATCCATACAAAGATATAAGAGTTTCTGAGCTCGTAAGTGATCCTCACAAGAAGAAAATGGATAAGCCTTTTGAAAGTTATTTTTCTTGTTACTTACATTTAAAAGAGACTGAAGATATACTACAGCAGTTAGTCATTTGGGATCTAACGAAAGAAAATTCAGAATTCATAGATAGATTTTATGCAATCTTAGGAATAAATTATAGTATGTACTATGAAGTCGTAGATAAGGAACTCCTTGCACAGATATGCAAATATATTATCGGCGATTTTTCTATGCCATTACAATCTTGCGACCATCTCTTTGGGGAAAATATTTTAAGCCTACTTGACTTTCCTTGTTCTGATGATAAAAGAACCAAGTCTAAAATTGTAAAACCTGAAGTGTCTAATGGTGGAAGATCAAAAGATAAAATACGACGTGGTTCTAAAATGAGTCGTCTAAGTTTGAGCAATGACTTAGAAATTATAAAGGAACCCGAGAGGCTTGAGAATATACCAGATGAAATAGTGTCGGTTGTTGATCAAGTGATGGAAGAAGAAATAACAAGTAAATCTACATTAAGTTTCGAAGAAGTCAGAGTATTAGCTGGAGAAGAAGATTGGATTTACGGCGATTTGCCTATCCCAGAAACTATAGGACCAGCGTTAGCAACATGTTGGGAAGCAATAGAGAAAGGGTATATCCATGATATGGAGCAACTTTTCTTTGCTAAACGTTTACAAATGAACTGTGTAATACCGTACACGCGATTCATTAAGGATAAAATGGAGCAAATAATAACTCTGCCATCTTGTAAACAAGACTTGGTTAACGCTTTCCAAAAGGAATATAATGATTTTGAAAATGACTGGCGGGATATTCATTTGACTAAAAATGAGTGGCATTGTAGAGTTAAGGAGTTGCAAAATAGATTGTATAATATTTGTGATGAAAGAAAATTGAATGCACAAAATCATAGACAAGCCCTTATAAGCGAAAACTGGACGATGGAAGAGCTAACTACTATGGTCAACACATATATTTCTTGTTTACAGACGGAATTAAACAGGTAATTTTAAGTAACTTTTTCTTGCTTGAGAAACGTTATCATTTGATAGTAGTAGTTCATTAGCCACCAACACGGTCCTTCCATTATCAGTAACGGAAAAGTGTGGTTGGATTAATCAAGGAATCCTACAATAACGAGGGAGGCAAATCATGTCCAACAGAGAAACAAAAATACCTTTGCAGCTTTGAAACATTTAGTAATATATAGTCGGCACCTATTTACATAATCTTGTATTATCTATAAAAAAGGAAATTGTATATTTATTCTAAATCACTTATCATTTAAATTATTAATTTAATTTTGTTTCAGGGCTGTCTTAACTTTTCAAACGCTACATGATTTTTATTTTGCGATGATAAAGCGTTCACCTCCTAATGAAAGATTGTCTTCTAAAGAATTGTTTAAAGTATTTAGAGAGTCAGATGAAGCTTCGGGGAGTAAAAAAGGAGGGGAAGATAAATTGTACCGACAATTAAAAAATACATTTTTAGATTTGCAGACTAAAAATATTGAGATTGATTTCAGTAACAATCCATTTAATGCAGTAATAGAGAATAATGTCAAGTTTGCCTTAAAAGTTATCAAAGACTTAAATGATTCTTATAGATCCCTTATAAGCAAGGAATATAGTGAAATAGCTAAAATAGTACCGTCTGCGAAACGTAAGGATGAATTCACATCAGAAGAATCCATAAATGCTGAAGAAATTTTTAAACTTAATGCTTTAAAATGTATCGAAGAATGGACAATGGGTATCAATGGAGAAATGTTTCGAGCGTCTCTTCGTATGATGGCCTTGCAATATAAATGTTATCGAGATATGAAATTATTTAATGACAATGTTTACAGAACTTTTATCGAAGTACAAGATGATATAAACAACTATTATCTGAATGAAATCAAATCTGTTGATAGACTTTGTAAGTATCTTCAAATGGCTGTAGAAAATGGTAAAAGAATACCCGAAAGTCTTATACTTGAACATGACACGTTCGTAATCGATCCAAATTTATTGCAATTTATACCACCTGAAGCACCTTTGGAAGTATGCAAAATAGCTGAAACTAGAGAATTTAAACTATCTCAATTAGCCAGACTACGATCGCAACTCAAGATAATTGCTCCGACAGGAATAGCATTACAACAAGCATTTATCTATACCTTACAAGATTTTGTATTTTACGGAAAAGAATCTTGCGATGGACCATTCTTTCCAGATACCTGGAAACGCTTAGATCCGGAACAAATACCAAAATTAGTTTACTTGATTTTTGGTGAAACTGCTTATATCGATTGGAGAGATTTCTTAATTTATTGTCTTGATATTAGATATCCCACGTTAGATGAATTACTCCAAATACGTAAAGCGTTTCGCTGCAAAGATGTTGAATCATTGGAATTGATTTCTAGAGATGATTTTATGAATGAAGTATTGTGGTTTGAAGAAGACTTTGATCCTGATAATAAAAGCGAGCAGTTAAGAAAGAATTTGGTAAAACATTTTTTATTTGAGCTGTTTGAAACTTCAGAGGATGTTATGAATTATTCAGCCTTTTTGCTAGCTTTTTGTAAAAGTACCAATTGTATTGAAGGTTTTGCAACAGCATTGTCTATGGCAGTAGGCAAAAAGATTTGTTATGTTTTAGAGGAATGTGAAGATGTGGTTTGTAATTTGATCAAGCTGAAAAAGTATAGGGATGACTGTTTGGCATGTGCCCACAAGTGTACTCAGCAATTCTTAGATAAAGTAATCACAAATGTTGTCAATACATGTGAAGGTACTACAATAGTAGAATTGGAATATACTGAACCGGCACCTGAAACAGATAAGAAGGGAAAAAAAGGCAAAGGTGCTAAAGCTAAAAAAATTGAAAGTACTCACAGCGCGCGAATGCCAAAGTTGCAGAAGAGTGTGTTGAGTCGTAGCAAAATAACACAATCTGCTACAGACGTGAAAACTACTTATATTTGCAGACCATGCGAAGAAGAAACTGAGCTTGTGGAAGAAAAGCGAGAAGAAAAGGAAGTGGTGGAAGAAGAACATAAAAGTGAACCACAAGAAGATCCAAATATATTGTATGCAGTCAGTCAATCTGTTATATGGAATGTTTTAAACATTTGTTTGCCCTGGCACTTTGTGCTTCTGCCGGAAGAAAAGGCAACGCCATATTTGCAAGAGGTGATGAATGTTATGAAACGTCTAGAAGCTGATACTGATAATAAAGATATCTATGTTTGCAAATTTGTCTCAGATCCTCAAGTTTGCAAAATTTTGCACAAGGTCAAGAAATTTGCGATTATAAATTTAGCTGACGAGATACAGAATGTTTAAAGTGAAGGACTTAAGAGTTTAAAATAAATTCGTTGTTTAATTTCATTTGCTTTTTTGTTGCTTTGTTTGTAGGAGATGCTTATATTTTCGTACGTAAATAATTACGTAAACCTGTTTTTCTTTCTTTCCATTATGTTATATAAATAAAATTGATATGTTTATTTATTTACTGTTTTTTTTATCCTTTTTAAACATATGAAAAAAAACTACACATGATTTTGTTTCTGTGACATTCTTGATGATGGAAATAGTATCAATATTGTTAAGCTTTGTGATAAAATTTGTGATAAGGTCTCTGTGCTTTGTAAACTCTATTAATTCGCGTTTGGCGTGTTCGAATATAGCCTGAAACGTATGACGCATTAATTGCCACACGCGTACTACTTCGTGAGACTGTCTGTTTTCTTTAGAAATATTGTGTAACAAACATTGCTACAGAACTTGTGTTGAGTTCTTGTGTTTCGGTGGAAGGATATGGTTGCCGGATCACTTATATATGAAGCGACCATCTTAGTCCTCGGGAGTAGCAACGCAACTGTGATCGACTTCACATTTAACCCTAGTTCTATGTGAAGTTAATTAAAAAACTCTATGGGCGGCAGTAACCACCTACCATCAGATGGACTGCATGCTCGTTTGCTACTTTATTCTTGTAAAAAAAAAGATAGATTGTTGTATAAAACCAAGTTGCCTAACTTTAGCTCGAGACAGCGCCTAGGATGGTTAAGTGGATCACCTGTAATTGTGCATTGCGGAATCGTTTCTTTGTAAACCAGAGATTGATAAAAGTCTTTTGTTATAAGTTGTTAAGTCCATAAATAGCAATTACTGTGGTGTTTTGTTTATAATATTAATAGTCGACTCAGGTGTACCTCATTCCATTCCGACTACTATTACTATGAGGTAAAGCGACATATCTTGCTATCGACTGGCCATAGCGTAGCACTGGAAATCTTCTGGCTTGTTATATATAATACAATTATTAATAAACTAATTAGAATTCATAAAACTAGGCGGTAACTACATTTATTGTATTTATATTCCTCTTTTGTTGGTTATAGGAAATTCTCTGTTCAATTTTACTTAATTAACTTCCTCGGGGAATTTGCGTGGGCAATAAATTATGAAAATTGCTTGGATTAAAAATATTCTGCCGGAGGTCTTCCGAAAAATCCCAGTAATAAATACCAGTATTTGTGTAATAAGTAGCCAATTGTTGAGACATTAGTGAGAATTTTTCCTGAATTTGACAATTTTATTGTTTTATCGTGGAAAGAAAAATAATTATTATAACATATTATCATTGTTCTCACGCCCAGGGAAGACTTGAGCTGCTAACGTACTTAATGTTTCCCGGACATAAGTACAATTTATTTATATGGATGTGAAACATCTATAAGCAGGTAAACCTGGTTGCTGGCGTGGCAATGCTTGTATTTATCTATTTTGGCGCCATCTGTTATACCTTGTCGGAACTATTAAGTATCGAACAAAACTAAGGCTGCGGTGTTTGTCCGACTTAGCGTGGGATACTGTTCGTAGGTGGCTTTTTTTTTAATAATGCTATGTGTTTATTTCCTTTTGCAATCTTGTCTTTTATGCATGGTACTTGCACGAACACGATGTTTCACATTTCCCAGGCGCTTCGTGACAGCAATTATTTACTAGATTTTTGCCATGCCTTGCTCCCTCTGAGGACTAAGTTAAAACGCTTCGTATAAATGTGTTTTCCTTACCACACCCGTTAGAACAGAACACAGCAGCTGTTAACACTGTTATTTTTAGGAAGAAGTAAGTATAAGTGGTGCTTCCAGAGTCGAACCATGAGGTAGTAGAACCCACCTCTAAAAGTGAAACTAGGAACAAAATCTTAAACAAAATAACTTATACATCAATCCGTTGAAAGAAAACAAGTTCACAAACCGTATAAACATGTCATCGTCTTCTGCACCACAATCCCAGTAAAGGTTGGAATACCCATTGACTGCTTCAAGCTGAGCCGGGGTTAGTGCTGTCACTCCGCCAAATAATTGATTGCACTGTAATCTGAAATGTGGATTGAGGCTCTATTGAGGGGGATATTTAAAAGCGGTGTAATTATTTTTTTATCATATTGCAGTTGAAAACGAGCATGCAGTTCACCTAATGGTAAGTAGCCACTGCCGCCCATGGCCATCTGTAAGCAACTTCATGTGGAACAGAGGTCCTAAAGTCGATCACAGATGCGTTGCTATTCCCGAGGCCTGGACGATTGCTTCATACTTCCCGTTAGAAATAGGTGTGACGGTGGTACCACTCCAGACGAACTACACTGGTTCTACCTTGAAAAATTAATCATTAAGGATGCTGTTTTATCAAGTAGCAATTGGTAAACTTCTTTGATTACAATTCTACCTGTATCCATTGGATTTTATTATTGAAGACATGTGAGGTGGCAGCAGGTCCATGTCGTGGTGTTCCAGGCAGCGCCAGTCTCCGTACCGCTGACTTTCCAGGAACCCCACGTTGTGCGACCCTTTGTTGAACTTCTTTGTACCTGTTCATAATTTTATGTAATGAGATTTCACTTCATATTTAATAGTGTACTTACTCACTTGGATTCTTCAAACGGATTTGTAGTAGCAATAACAAGTACACTGACAAAGTGCAAAAACGATGAAAAAACTAATTATTTTCTTAATGTACACCAAAAGTTGTATCTATTATGATAAGATTTTTTTTGTTTATATAGAACAGGGGTTCTATAGGAATTGCTCACAGTTGTACACGGGCGGCATTCACCTTGTTTGCAGTCCATCTGATGAAAAAGAAATCGAATAAATTTGTTAATATGTAATCTGTACCTACTTTACTTCACAAAATTAGATTTCACAAAAGGAGGAGTATCTCAGTTCGTCTGTATTTTTTTACATAGAGTAAGTTGAGAAACTTGCCAAACTGTTCAATAACAAATTTTCAGTATTCTAAGATATGCTAATTCTTCAGAAATGTGTGCATGTGATTCAAGAAGATAATCAAGTTTGCTTTACGATTCCTAAAACAATAGTATGAAAGCAGGTCGTTTACTCTCTGTATGTAATATGTCCTTGTTGTGAAAGGTAGACTCTTAGATAAGGCGTTCTATCTTAGGGTGCCTACACACCGATAAGTTGATGGTTGATCGATGCCCTAGATCAAAAGCGATAGATTCTGGCATATAAAGAATTTGATTTGATACTTTTGATTGTTCGACAGATATTCGGCAAAACGAAACATCATTGAATGTCGTATCAATGTTGTATTTTAAGTTATTCGATGTCGAATGATTCATTTTATCGTCGATCCACGTCATCGATTGGTTGATTGGTTGGTTAGTAACAACTGCTGATCGACGTTAAATGATCGATGCAACCATTACTCATTGACGACCCGCGTGGCAGAGCGGTCACCGTACCGGTCTGATGCTCAGTGGGTCCCGGGTTCGATTCCCGGCCAGACAGAAATATGAATGATGAGTTTAGATTTCTGTTCTGGGTCTGGGTGTTTGAGTATTCGTCTTTGTGTGTCCATGGCACCCATGACACAGGAGAAAATCCTAGTGTGAGGCTATGAGAGTAGAAAGCGTGTTTACTGTTCGTAGGTGGATACAAATATAAATATAGATGTTAACTGACACGTTTTATAAAAACCTTGTTTTGATGTACATGATTTGCTTCTTTTAATATTTAAAATTAACGCTACGTTGCTAAGAGCTCATAGTCATGAGATTGAGAGCTAAGTGGATATTAAACTTACTTATCCGTATTAAGGCCACTGCGGTTAGATTTCGTGTGCAACGTTAATGTATATATGCTTCGTTTTAATGCTTAACCGAAGTTTGTTAACTTGATATTTTTATATAAACATTTCGGCGATTTTGTTTGTTAAGATTGCGTGGAAGTAGATATAAGCGAGGAAAATATTACTCTTACTGAATTAATTCTTAGACGTATGTGTGACCTTTAATCCAAATTAGTGCAGTTGATTTGAAATATAGAATACGATTTAAAATAGTAAATAAATGTTTATTTGTATATTTGTATTTGAAACGCGTATATTTTAATTAGTTTTATGTGAGTTGCATACTTCAGGTAACCAAAATACGTTTTTGTGTGAAAAAAATTGCCAAATTTTCTTGCGACAATCTTGATTTTGTTGATACAGACATACATATACCGTGATTAATTTACTGCAACTTATCCTCATAAAATAAGCTTATCGTGCACTTGGAGGACTCCACATAATTTATTCCAGTACATAACATTTGTATGTAAATACACTAATTACAACACGTAATGGATCGACTTAGTGCCATAATATTGTACGTTAAGTACAAGATTACGAGTGAACTTAGATGATTAGGGGATAGACAGAAACCATTAAATGGGCTTAAAACGTTACATTTGGGTGCTAATTAGACGCCTAACTTGATATTACTTATCTAAGTTTAAGTGACAATTTATTTCAATAGTCGTTTTTGGTAACAGCCTTTCTTAAGAACACCATTTAATATAAAATTTTGCACGGATAAAAATATTTCGTGTAAAAAGGTTATATGTCTTAAAATAGTCGTTTAGAATAAAATATTTCGGACTATAACTGAAATACTTCATTGTAATATTATTAAGTAAAAATTTTAAATTGGGACGGATAATTTCCTCCTAAAACATTTCCACACTTCGACTCTTCATGCAAATTTTATTGTAAAAAAAATCTCAAGTCATGCCGTTTAAGTCTTGCGAAGGGGAGGTCCTAATACTGATATAATTGCGCTATCCTGCACTTAAAGCGTCAAATTCTCGTTTGTAGACTGCATACACGGGTTCCCACTCAACGCAGAGAACCGCGGGCGATGGTGTACACTTTAATGCTCTTCGTGCGTGTTGCCTGTGGGGTATTCTGTTTAAAAACCTTTTGGATATGAAATATTTTTGAGCTGTCGCGTGCAGATTCATGGATGTCATGAAAGTTTTTTGATTTTATGTAGAGCGTCTCATTGTTTTTACGTATAGCCTTCATAAATTTTGACGACCTACGTGGCGAAGCGGTCACCATACCGGACGCAGTGGGTTCCGGGTTCGATCCTCGGCTAGACAGACATCTGAATTATTAATTTAGATTTCTGTCTGGGTGTTGTCTTTATGTATGTCCATGGCACCCACGACACAGGAGAAAATCTTAATGTGGGGCTATGAGTGTAGAAAGCGTTAGAAACCGTTATAATTAGAATCTTTGCTAAAGTCTTACCACAATCGGTTCGAGTGTTTTCACAATTACATTCACAGACAGGCAGAGAGTAAATGTTTTAAACTTTTTTTAGATTTTCATAGAATAAATAAGTAAACGAGCTTAAATTTCGTATTTGCGGTCGGCTACATATGTTGCGACCTTTGTTAGAATGCCTCATGTAAGAATTAGGGAACCCTTTTAACTAATATATACACAGTGTTTAACGGTAACATTGGAGTTATAAGAAGATAGTTCTATAAACTTTAGGTAATTATTAAAATGATAAACGGACACCATTGATGTAAATAGATCTTTCATTTTACATTTTTTAAGTCAACTTCGTGTGTGCCGGACACGCCCGGGGGGCACTCGACACAAAGCTTTGTTCAGCGCTAGAATAACGACCCGCTTGCAAACGCGGGCTGATTGCTCCTGCACTTTCCACGTGTTTTTGTATTGCTGTGAGTGTAAAATTCGTAATGTTACAGTTTGTAATCATAACGGTCCAAACTTGGCTGTGACACTGTCAAGTGACATGTTAGATTTTTACTATTCATATTACGCTGTTTTGAAGATTGTGTGGACGGAAAACTAATAAGTGTAAGGTTGATTGATATCGTAGTAATCATTAAGAATAAATAAGCGGAACGCTTTTTACATAAAGCCGGATACTAAGATCATACTACTATAATAATGTCTTACAGACGCACACAATGACGTATACAAAGTGTTATGCTACACGAAGTCTAAAATGTTACGCTAATATTACTTTATTTTCTTTTAAACCCGTCTTACAACCTTCGTATACTGGACATCCCGGGTGCAGTCGACTCAAAGCTTTGTTCCGCGCTACAATAACAACCCACTTGCAAATGTCGGGCTGATTGCACCTGCACTTTCCAGGTAATTTTGTATTGCCGTGAATGTGAAAGTTAAAATGTGAGAACTTGGCTGCGACACTGTCAGCTAACAAGATTGTCATTTCTCGTATAATATTTGGTTGTATTTCGTACTGTTACGTATTTTTTCTTTATGATACATTGTTGCAGCAAATAATTTGCTTTAGTTATAAATTGTAATATACTAAGTACCGAATAGATTATAGATTTTAGAGCAATAGTTCTTTATACATTTAGGGAACCTAGTTTTTTCAAAGCTTGTGAAATTTATCAATCAGCACTTCAAAGCCGTTGTGGCTTAGAATTAGAGGCTAGGGGTTAATGTCTTTATCGTTTGACCTGATCCCAAAAATGGCACAATAATTTTATATCAAAAAATTAAAACCACTAGATATTCAGGTTTTAGTTAGGCGAGTGTTAGGACTTATTAAGTGTGTCTTACATTTTACAGATCCAATAAGAAAACTCGTGATGATCGTTCATGAAGCTTATATATTTAACTAGTAGACTTCCAACCGTAGGTTAATAGAGAATATATATAGAGATACTGTAGATATGTTCAGTAGCTAGCATTGTTACTATGTAAAGCCAAGTAGACACATTTTCAAAGTATTTATATGTATTTAGCAAATATTCTATACTTAACTACAAGTCCACTCAGTCGGAAAACGAATCTACACGGCTATTAAATATTACAGTAATTCGGAATTAAGCCTGAAATTTCCAGTCGGCATTAACTGAGCAAATCTATTTATTTATTCACAAAGGCAGCATTTTCGGGATAATCCCAACGATAATGCGATGCGTCTGCGACTAGTTTCACTGCATTTGTAATGCATGGCCTCGCCTTCCCTGCAACTTCAGGCATTAGACTTGCAGATATTTTGTCGCTGTCGCATGGAACGGAACAACTTCTGAAATATGGCGGCGGCGAACACTTATTTATTACTTTTAGGCCCCGTTACCGTATGTGCAGCTTAAATGGGAACTGTTTGTTGAATTTTCGACGATGTATGCTAAAAATCATTATTAATTGATAGGAAAATTTATACTAAAATTGTAAAAAGGAAACCTACGTGGCAGTCTCCGTGTAGATCTGATACACATTAGGTTCCAACTTGCAATGCCAGCTCATTTTTTTAACCGACTTCCCAAAGGTAAGAGGTTATCTATTCGTCGTGTATATATTTTTTATGTATGTTCGGGCATAATCAATGATGAATTTGGATATCTATTCTAGGTATTTATTCGTCTGTGTGTGTTTTACTGCACATGTGACAGATGAAATATACTAGATTAAAACTGTGAGTGTAAGAAGAAATATATAGAAATTAATCTGTTTGAACTCAACTGTACGCATTTATTACTAAGCCCTATGGTTATAATCGTATTATAAAACATTTAACGAAAATTTTATACCTTAAGTTACATTTTAGTTAGCGTCATAGCCTACCCTAACATTATGTTAGAAATAATACTTTTGGATTTAAATTGTATTAACTTTTGATAGAGTAAAACGATTTTAATAATAAAGATTATATATAAAATGTTCACTCAATATGCGGACTATAAATATATTTAATTATCGAATTTAATTGATTAGTTTCGATTTAATGCGAGTTTGAGTACAGAGACAGACAAATATACTAAAAACGGTAGATGTATAAAAATACTTATAACTACCTGATTAATAAAGTAGTTCGGGGAGGTCCCCAAATTTCTTCTTTTGTAGATACATACAATGTAAAGACAGACGGAGCTTTTTATTATATATAGATGGGCTCAGCAGTTTCTGTCTAATAACGAAGCCAGTTTACGACTGCGCCAGCCGCTGGCCGGTTATGCTTACAATGCCTTCGTTAATGCCAGTCTGTATTAAAGTCTTAACGTGCCAAATAGTAATTTAGTTTAAGCCCATTTCCATTTTGCTGTTTGATTCTATTTTAATGGGAAGATTTTTTGCATGCCTTTATTGGCAGGGTAAAAATCATTAGGTACCCTGCTATAGGTGTGATACGCAATGCGTTTCAGGTTGGATTCCCGGTCAGACTGAATGATGAATTTATATTTCTCTCTGAATGTTTGTTTTTATGAGTGCTTGTGTAGTCGTCTTTGTGTGCATTCATGGTACCCATGACACAACAGAAAAATCGACTGTTGGGTTATGAATTTCGAAAAGGATCGCATTAACGATGATTGTTAATTTGACGTTGAAATTTATAAAACAAAGAGAGCGGTTTGATTATTTTTTAATGTTGAAATATATTTTTTTAAATCTCATTAGGGAAATAATCTGAAAAGTCTTTACTTACTTCAGATTCGCTGTCCAACGAATAAGGTGCAAAATCTGTATCTGTGACTAACCCCACGTAAGGCTCAGATTATACCTGGTGACTAGGGATGTGACTTGGCTGGGCAAAAATCGATTTTTAATTAATCGATTTTATATTTTAATCAAATAATCGATTTTCCAAAAATCGACGTTTTTCATTATAAAGTTAGCGCCTTAAATACTTTTTGTTAATTTAGTTGACGTTTTTAATGCAAAACACCACAAATAATAGGCACTAGATGGCGTTGCAAGTAATTGTATTATAGAGCTTCTGCAAAAATATTGAAAATATGCCAAACTACGAAATATATAATCTTTTTAGTAAGTAAGTAATAGTAATAGTAGTTAGTAAAAAGTAAGTAAATTAATTTAAAATCGATTATTTATACTCGACAAATCGATTTATAAAAATCTATTATTCTAAAAAAATAATCGATTTATTAAATAATGGATTATTTTTTCGCATCTCTACCTGGTGTTGTTTACAGATGTCTATGGGCGGCAGAGGCCACTTACCATCAGGTGGACTGCTCGTCTGCTACATAGATATTATAAAAAACGTATAACAAAACACATTAGTCTATATTGGTAAAATTGATATACAATGAATGCCTGCGGTGACAAAAATACCTGCGGTACACATTTTCACAATAACGGTCCATATCCACGGATTATTTCGATGCCATTTACAATATTGTTACCGACATAGGTGTAGGAAAAATTGGAATGATGTTTGAGTTTAATAAATATCTTCAGTGGAATTCGAATTATTTCAGAATAATTTAAGTTGACGCAAAAATTGTGAACGTTATTTAGAATTTGGAAAGACAATGTAAAAAATACATAAGTTTTATTTTTTTTTATTTTTATCTGTCTGTTTGTCCGGAAGAACAAATTATGCAGTTGATATTTTAATCATATAGGAACCTAATGAATTTCTTTCTCAAATTCGCTATGCCTCATTGTTTCAACCGTGTTTATTAAGTATTTTTTTGTTTTAATACTTCTGAGTATCAAAACCTTAAAAGAAAACAAAGTCTCAAGTAAGTATTATGGTGAATTAAAATACACAAATAAACAAACACACAAAAACATATATATTGATTTCTATTGTTACTTATTTTATTTTTTTAGCAAACATGCGTAGTTACAGACTGGTGGAACTTCCATATTTATTATATGTATGCATAAATTGATTTATATAATACATTTTAACCATATTCGGACATCGCGTCGTTCATTTTACCAACGACACTCCATGAATTAAATTTGCTGGGAGCATTTCAATATCACAATCACAAAGACTAGAGAGGTTTTAACGCCACAACGTACTTCACCAACTTTGTTCTGTAATGGATAAAAAGCGGTGAAGCGTGAGTTGAATACGATATAAGGGTTCCAGTTCTGTAATAATGTGTTTTATGTACACAGATGGTCCCAGGTTTTACTCTCGGTTTAGCAAACAACACCTCGGAATAAAGCATTTAGATTAAACCATCTGGTATTAATAACTGTTGTCTTTCAGGGACTTCGAGTTGAAGGTAGACGACAAGTTTAATCGGTCGTAATCTACATCTACATAAATATATCAAAATGAGATGGTGTGATCTGTTTGTATGGTCTGTTTGTAACTCAATCACACAAGGACCACTGGTCCGATTTACACGAAATTTAGAATGGATGTAGGTTATTTGCTTTGTCAATTTAAGTAGTTACATTTGGCAATTATCTTTATGTACCATAGCAAAGCACGGTCATGTGCTTCCCGGCGTTGCTCCCACAGCAACGGGTACCTTTTGAAGGTTTTCCCCCTCGATGCAAAAAAAAGGTAAGGCGGTGGTGCTTTCGAAGTCGAACCACAAAGGGTTTTACCACCTTTAAAGCAGTGAACCACAGAGCTGATAGATGGTTATGATACTTGATAAACAAGGCCCTGAGTCCGCACACCTCTCGCCACGGCCCGCTAAACCGATCCTATTCAGATCGCTGTCGCGCCGCAAAATATAAATCACGAGGACACACCAAACAAAAGAGTCGGTAAATGAATACTTTTCCAATTAAATCGCCGCCTTTTTAATTAAAAGAGAGCTTAAAGCCTCACGGCTCATAGGGTTCAATAGGCCACTGCCTCCCCTAATGCCGATTGACATTTTTACAGCGGTGTGAACGCTAAAAATATTTTATTAACCAATTCTACGTTTGCGGCGATCGTTTAAGGGTTGGTTTGCTTATTCGAATTTTAAATGTTTGAATCGTTTCGCGGTAACATGTTGCTGGTTATTTTTTTCTTTTATGAAAGTTTCGTAATTTGAAAATTTAAATGTGGCCAAGGCTACGCGATGTTTTTAATTAAGTTTGTTAGGGTAATGGTAGAATTTTGTTTTTATTAATTCAAGTAGCAAAATGACGTGCTGTCCACTTAATGTTGTTGTGCTCCACGGCTACCAACTTTAACCAAATTAAGAGTTTTCCTTAAAGACTATTTTTACACTAAATTTTTGTTGTTCAAATCTATGTGTAATTGTTATTTAATAGATATACATTTTAAAGGTATTTAATTTCTCGAGGGTTATGAATATACGGAGTTTCCACAAAATTATAACTGAAGTTGTATTTGGAAAATGTCATTTAAGTACTTATTACTTTTTACTATATACTATATTATTTCTATCGACGAACTAGCTGTCCTTTACTTCAAAGGTAAATAAATTAGGCCAGCTATATCAAATTACATCCAAAAAATGCCATTAAATTCCGTTCAGAAATATCGTACATTCTACAACGGACATTTTTGATAAGAGTCCGTTTTAAAGCGAAAGTGGTTAAAACGATTGCCTCATTCCGAGCGGCCCTCGCCGTCCACTTCAAATTAACGAACTCTTAAAAACTCACTCGAAAACTGTTCATGCGTTCATATTCGTGGACCTTTAATAAATAATTGTTTATAGCTGTCGAAAGTGACGCGTTTTGCCGGCGATTGAAACAAATGAACCTTTGAAATATTTCGGGTAATTTTGAATTAAGTTTTAACAAGTTTCGAAATTGTGAACGCAGCCGCAATTTAAAACTGAACGCATATTTTACTATAGTCTGGTTAGAGTTTTATATAGTCTACATCGCACCAAAACGTGCAAAGTGTTGAGAACTAAGTTCGAATGCTTCAAGATTATATATTTGTCTAATTACACTTTACCATCCTGTTCTACACATTAAACTGGCCAGAAATAATGCACACGCAGAACTTTTTGAATGAAGTGTTTACGAATTTCGAATAGTGAAAGCGTGAACGCTACTTTAAGTTAAAATTAGAACGCAGTTTTAAACTATTCTAGCATTATCTATATTTTTTTAACCCGTCTATGTTTTATAATAAAATTTTCAACTGTTATAGCGCTACGTCCCGACTATCGCCGACTTCGTACGTCCTCTGAGAAATATGATTGCAATTTGCAATGAATCCCGTACTGGCCTGATATATTATTGATCCTTTCATAACTTTCCAATGAAGTGATATTAAAAAGGTTGCGGAATCAATTTTATACACGCAGCTACCTATCTTGCAGCTTTTAATGAACTGAAAACTTGCAACAGCTGCAATGCAATTTTAAATTATGAGTGTTTCTATGAATCGTTTTTTAACTTACTTAGATAAGGTCTTGTTTACTATAGATGCTATTCTATACGTATTATTAATAATGTACTTTTTAAGCTATTTAGATAAGGTGTTATTTACTATCAATTTTATTGTGTGCGTATTTTTTTATTAATAATGTATATTTTTATAAGCTACTTCCACTTAGATAAGGTGTTGTTTACTTAAAATGCTATTCTATGCAAATTATTTCTTACATACTTTTTAAGATACGTAAATAAGGTATTGTTTACTGTAGATGGTATTCTTTGCGTATTATTTATAACGTATCTTTTTTCAAATTGTTGAAATTCTGAGTGACTTTAATGTATTTTCTGCGAGCAATATCATAGTAATGCTATAAAAGTGGTATTGTTGTGTGTCTTGATATTTGTTAATACGTTGTACACATTTTGTTTTACATTTTCAACGATTTCTACTTAACAATGGTAAGTTAAGCGCCGCTATATTCCGATGTAAAAGGTTGAAAGTTAGTCCTGAGAGGTAGCAATGCACCTGTGACCAACCTTCATGTAAGATCCTAATCTTATCTGGGTTTTATTGAAGATGTCCATGGAATCTATGTCCAGATAATGTCGCGAGGACTACATGCTAGTTTGCTTCTTCTAAATTGTATAAAAAGACATTGTGCCAAGGATGCCATGCTCGTGGTATTTGGAGTATTCATGCTGAATATTGTGATAAAAATAGCGTTTAGAATATTACTAATATTGTAAATGAGCGGAATTTGATGAGCTTGTGTCTTTGTTACTCTTTCAGGCAAAATTACTTTTCGGATTTAGCTGAAATATGGCACATAGCTTATGTAAAGAAAAACAGTGACAGAATAAGCTTAAAACTTGAAAATAGGGAAAATTTCAGACCTCTGATTTATCAACGTTTTGTGCGTATTAGGAAATTAATTTACCACTGCTTTAACAGCAAATCAAAACATAACTGTAACCGTAACCTAAACTGGTGTTTTACCAGGACTACCTAAAGCCCACTTATTTTTACAGGATAATTGTACCCAGCAGTGGGACTATAATGAGTTTACGAAAGAAAAAAACATAAACTGAAATCGCAGAATATTTATTTATTCAAGTAAGATAATTTATTCTTTTATTTAATCATTAAGAGCGTGCTACGAATCGTGTCTTGTTTTCCAAAAATATAGTTCTCACGGAATGCTTTTGTTCTATAAATACATCTTAGTCGTTGAAAAGAACAACGGCGGGAGTGTGAATACTGCTTTATTGCTTTCAATAACGATATTTTGGCATATGGACTCATAAATATTCGAGAAACGTTTGCGCGTTCCACTTGATGGTAAAAACGCAAAATTTAATTTCGCCGGTCCACTTATCACTCGGATGTTATTAATATTTATGTCTAACGATGACATATTCTTGAAATAATCTATCTTGTAGTCATTGACCACATGGATATGTAGGAGAAGGGTTCCAACTAAGTCATTTAACTCATAATTATATTGTAATAGAATCTGTCGTACATTAGATGAAAATCAGTTCAGTGAGTATATTTCAAAAATTTAAGATTTTGATGTTTGCTGATTCGATAATGTTTCGTTGAAATCAAATTTCAACACATAATTTCCCTTTGTAAATGTATAAAAATATGTGTCGGTTTCATGAATAAGTTCGTTAAGATTTTTCATTTCTTCGTATTATTGGTGATAAATCCACGTAGAGATGCTTCGGTGAGCTGGTTCTGTGTGATGAGCTGTTCTTATGAGCTAACTTACCTTAAGTTATAGTACAATCTACAAACAAGCTCAATTATGCAAGTATAGTAGTGTTCTTAAAGATAGGTCATAAAGTGCTTCATTTCAGCCAGCTTCCCCGAGGACATAATAAAACCAGCCGTGAATAACGACTTTACTGGAGGCCATTACTGCAAAATCCGTTAATGACAGCTGAATTTACAGAGACCCTGAGCTTCCATAAAACGAAGTTTCACCTCAAATAATTCACAATTACCATTGCCGATTGAAAATGTAAAATATTTTAATAGTTTTGCATATTTTTACATCTGACTTCTGTTACTGTTTCTGAATGGCGCCGCACCCACTAGCGGAAAAGCGCTGAAGTTATTTGTTAGTTCAACGTTTGATAGGACAGTGAGCGCTTAAGCGCGCGTAGGCGTCAGTGCGCATGCGATGTACTTAACTGTCCCCTTACCCCTCGAACACCGCCCACCGAAACGGTTTAAGTAGAACGTATGACCACGTGTGTGTGAGTTCTCGGCAGTGCCGAAACGGGCTTTGTCACACGTCGGCATGAATGAGAGAGAGGAACGATCAATATTTTGAGGTCTGCAAGCTCAGGAACTTATGAAATTTTTAGTAGTTTCATAATACCGCGCCTGTGGCATGTAATTAAATATCCTTGCGGTTTCTCGGCGTTTTGTTCGATCCTCTGCGGCCGCTTCGAATTACCAGCTGCTTGTGAATGTCGTGAGCTTAATGAGCTCAATTAATTATAATTGAGACTAATAAATAGTCTAATTACGACATAGGCGATAAATAATGAACATACAAGCTGACAACATGGCTAAGCTGTTTGTTTTAGCTTGACCACAGATTATGAGAAAAAAGGTATTTTTGTGGTATGTCTGGAAAATTACTTTGCAGTAAAATGTTACGTGATTACTGATATTGATATCTGTAACTGCCCTTAAATAGGAAAATGCTACCTATAAAATCGGTGTGTTAGTTACTTTTGAAGATTTTTTTAACGCCTGATGTTACCTTTTGTTTTACAACAGTTTGTAAACGTAGAACGTAGACGTTGCCGCCATAGACAAACTACGATGTACCATAGACAATAGTCACCTTTTTTCTAACAATCTTAAATTTAAAACGTTGGCAGATGTCAGTACGGTAGATAGATACCGCTTACTACGTATTACGACAACTAACTAGGATAACATTTGATAATAGACACTGATCTAAGATTATTGACAGCTACATGAACATTTAGATGCAAATGCTTTATATAAAAAATAACATAAAGGGGCTAACTAAAATAATACAGCAGGCAATGACAAAGATCTAGAATAACGGCACAACGGACAAAGCAGATAGAGAGAAGATAGCTAACAGTGAAAAACAAAAGAGCACAGACAGACAGATACATGTATATGGAACGATTAAGGCGGAAAGTAAAAAAACGAACTCAAAAAAAGTTTCAGGAGAGTGCGATCGTGGCTGTCGGAAAATTCTCAAGTGTGGAAATAATAATAAAACACCGCAAATAAAAAGACAGAAAAAATAAAAGAAAAGTGAATTTAATTTCGATGACTCGTTTTGTTTTCGGATCATTGAGCTAAGCTCGAGATTAATTGAAATCGGTTAATTTAGGCTTCGTAGGATCGGATTTCATTTATAGTCTCAGAAAATGCTCAGGTTATATCCGAACGAAATGTAGTAGACAGTAGTTTCTAGGCAATACAGTTTATAATTGCTTCACAATTATCTTTTCTCAATTTAGTCTTCGCTTACTTTCTGAGGATCCAAATTAAGATTTGTTCCAGTATTTATAAATGAAGTCCGTCCCGCTCCCGTACATCCAAAGACTCAATTTTCAGCCAATTGAGAACTGAAAATAAATAACTTTAGAAATCAATTCATACAACAACCATTCCTATAGTTTTATATTGGAGTACCTTAGAGTCCCTCGCCAAGAGGCAAGACTCACCTGAAACTGAAGAAATTACTTTTATTTATTTAAAATCAAAATATAATGTTAATAGTAAATAGTAAATACTACAAATATATTAAATATACGATAAAAAGATAATTAAAGATAAATATAAAAGTAAAAACCTGAATATATAATCAAGAATATTAAAGCAATCATTAATTTGATGTTGGAGGTATAAAACTTGTCTGAGTAAGAAAGCTACGGAGTGACCGGAGCTACGAAAGAATTCGAGAATAATAGCAAAAAAGAGGAATGAGCTTTGTGAAAGCAGATTTCATTTCATTTTAAGTTCTTCCGTAGCTTCTCGCACTCCATGATACAAAATTTTAGGATTTGTTACTTATCTACTTAAGTAGTGATTGATTCTATTACGATTATATTACTTAACTTAACTAAACAATGTTCATCTTGTTATAAGTCGATTAATTCGATAACGCGTGGTAAAATGATATAATTTTATATTCTGATTTCGACTTGTAATATTTCTCGTAAAGAAAACAAGGAGACAATACAACATTTTAAAAAATAATAATGAAAGGTAACATACTATACTGAAAGAGAAAAAGATTTGTAGAGTTGCAACACAAACGAAGACTGATTTTTCTTTTCTTTACAAATATAATTAAATCTGTGCTTTGTTCTATGCTACGAGAGAAATTAATGACGTCTGAGTAGATTGGTATTTAATGAAAATTGCTAATATTGATTATTTGAGTCTCTGATGTTCTTATTCGTTTTCATTTATATTGTTTCAAGATAATTTGAGTATTTTCTGAAGTCAAAACTCTTTGGCATTGATAAAAGAAAGTTGAATAAAATCCACAAAATGATATTAAAAACATGAACAATGGAATTGTGAAGTAAACATTTACAATGAAGAACTACGGCCGACATTTATTTCCTTCAAACACAAAAGTAATATCTCATTAAATACGAAGACTCCATGAAGTCCGGATACGGGGAATTGCAATGCCTTTACGTCACGCAGCTTATTTCCAGTATTGAACGATCTCGGTCCTCGACAGCAGAATATAGGGCAATAAGTCAGCAAATGAATCCGAGATGATACATTGCTGTTATGGCCCCAGTACCAATATCGTCTACATATAAGATTTCTTCCTCAGATTTATCACCCTCTATGCAAATAGTCTCCGTGATGGATATTGCGAACCGGGGAGCCGAGTTTACCGATGTGTCGAAATTAATGTTTTTTTCGACGCCAGTAGTATGAGTTTTCTGACGGAAGTCTAGTCATTTTTCATCTCAGATGCTACGCGTATTACTCATTCGTTTTCTCAAGAATCGCAGTGGGAATTTATATTTGACTGCGAGGCAAATTTTATGTCGAACTGCTTTGTTTTTAATTTATATCATTTTCTATATCTTGATAATATCTTTATACAGTTTGACACCTTTTAACGAATAGATAAATATGTATATATAGAACTTGCAATGACATAAATGGATTGTAGTGTTTAATTCAAATAACGATAAAATAGGGGAAAACATAAGTATTAATAAAATAAAGCTTTATAACAACAGAAGGATGATTTACAAGAAATATTTTATGAAAATTGATTTTAAGAGATAAGAATATAATCTCGTTCGAATCCGATGGGATATAACACAAAGCAACGACTGTTACTAAATGTATCGACACAATAACTTTGAAGATGGAAAATCTATTAGACGATTTATACAAAGTATAAGATGGCGATAGTGTCAGAATTCTTGCACATGTCACTTGGCATATCATAAGAGAGTCATTGAAAATTTCAGAACTAAAGAGACCTATCACATGTACATTTCACTATGACAATACAGGATTGGCTTCTTCCTTATAACAGCTGTTTAAAATCAAGTTCTTAGTTACATTGAAATACCAAATGTTGGCAAGGATTGGATTACATAGTGGATAATCAACTTCCTGTTGAATTAATCGTCATTATTGGTATGGATTAATTGGAGAACCGCCACATGTTAGCAATGTGTGCCGCGAACCAATCGATTGCGGTCGAGGAGTTATGACTTTGTGGTCCTTGGCGTAATTAATAAATATAAATCTTTAGGATACATTATCTGCAAAAAAGAATAAGTACTTGTAAAACAATTCAAAGATATATAAGGTACTAAATACAACGATAAAGAAACAGTGGTTCTTAATGTAGAATGTATAGAAACTTTAAGTAATGAAGTTAAACTAGTACATGAAGTATGCTAATAGTAAATTCGTCACCGTATCTGGCATTACATTCAAACTTGTTCTTATTTTACTCAACTACGAACTGAGAACCAGTCGGTCAAGTAGCTTAAAGTTGGACATGAAACGCTGACTTAGTTCATGAAAAGGCAAATTCAAACTGCGAAAAACTAAAAGTGGTACAAGTTGTAGTTGCGAGTTTAATTCCAAATATAAAAATCAAGCTAATGTCAAATGTTGGCGCGAAATGTAGGTATTCGTTATTTCGTCGCCGCTGGACATCTCCATTAATTACGGGACTCTTGATGCTATAACAGTTTTCTTTTTATTTCTCGCCCACGTTTTCGCAAGCAATTTATTTCACTCTGCTGACTGTGGCGAATTTTACTTACAGATTGGGGAAGCTCTAAACAACAAAGGAATATAGTAGGTAGCAAACAATTTCGAGATGGAAGAAAATTTTGGACGATCAAGATCATTTTCCTTTTTCTAGGTAAGAGATTGGATATGGATAATAGTAAATATCTAAGTTTAAGTTTTATAGTTGATTTGTCTGAGTAAATTAATAAATATAATATTTATATAAGGTGTTAGGTTGCACGTATAACATATTCAAGCTTGTCACATCGTTACGTGTAGACTTCGTAGCGCAAGGGAGCTATCCTTTTCAAACGCAATGCCGCGTATTTTAGGATGAAAATAAGTAAATATTGCTACTTGAATATGTCCAAAACCCTCCTGAAATATGTTCCTTAATTTACCTAACACTCATTATATTTAAATTTATAATAAGTTTTCAATCTCATATGTACTATTATAATGAAGTGAATCCTTAAATTGTGATTAAACTTTATTTAGAATTCATTAATTTCGCATGACTTGATGCTCGTGGACAACAGCTGATAAAGCTAGTAATACAGTTACACCATCTGTCACCTTGCGTGACTTGATGT
Organism: Cecropterus toxeus; assembly: GCA_018249875.1. Classification (NCBI taxonomy): domain Eukaryota; kingdom Metazoa; phylum Arthropoda; class Insecta; order Lepidoptera; family Hesperiidae; genus Cecropterus; species Cecropterus toxeus. The sequence goes on from DWNE01000077.1 coordinate 35,309, forward strand.
GACCTTTGCTTTGTAATGTTTGGGGTATTGTGCAAAAGACCAACTGTTTCGTTTTTGGGTTCATTGTTAGTTCCATCATTGTAATGCTGAAGGTGAAAGTTAATTAAGTGGGAATAGTGCAAGTGGGAATGACAATTTTAGTTCTTTGAGCCTGTAAATTCGATTATAATAGTTGAATAGAGTACTTCTAGATTGAACGAAAAATATTGTTACCAATAAAGATAGCAAATTTGTAGAGTTATTTGAAATAAAATAAGAAAGTTAAAGATAATTTAATTAATCTAATAAAACCGGGAAATACAGCTGAAATACATTTTAAGCTTGCCAATTAAATAAAAAGAAGGATTTGTTTTGAACATGCTGATGAAAACGGGGAACAGTGCAACTAATCTCCGGATATCTACAAATACATTTATCACTGTTAATGCATAGGAAGTAATCGTTCCATCGCTAGATAAATCAGGGCGGATTACTACAGCCTGGGGTGATGATTGTAAGAATACAAGCAATCGCAGCAACAGTGCCATTAGACAATATTTCTAAAATAGCAATTTGTGTTGTAAACAGTTAGGGACTCAACATTTTTAATGAAAAGGGAATCGACTGAATCAAAATTATAAGTGTAAGTATCATAACATTAAAAATAATAGGCAGAATATTTTGGATTTAAAAAATGCAACGGAAAACATTTTCGAAAAAGAGAGTATGTAATAGAATATAATAGAGGGTATAAAAGAATATAATCTTTCCTAATTAATCATTGATACTGTGAATAAAACAGCAGAACAAATATAATTATATTTAAATCAAGCTTAGTTAATTGATTTGTTGTTGAAATATCGTTAAACATTTTACGGTTCTAGATTAGATGGAAAAGTAATTGAAAAAATCAATTCAGAGATTTACAATCAGACTAACAAGTCAGGCTATTGATGAGTTTCTTTAGCTCATGTAATTGTAAGTTTTTGTAGCGTATGAGTGTATTCGAACAGTTTCAGTTAGGAACGGGAGATTAATCCACATAGAATGTACTCATAGATGATGTAACTCATATTACTAGTATTAGTTCACTTTGAGATTTATTATCTTAACGAACACCCAAATATCAAGCTTAAATGTTTTGGACTTTTAAGAAGTAGGTATGATGGGTGCCAAAGAGCTAATGAAGAAAATAATCGCCTTATGACCGAATAAATCAAAGCAGATTGCACGCTTAGGGTGATCGTCGCTAGACAAGATCGTAAATAATTCCCAATGAAAGTGCTCCTGTCATGCTGACAGACTGTAATTGATGAAGGGTTTATTGTCAATTGCACTTTGGCCTACGCGGAACGTTCTAGGGGTCGTATTGAGAAATATTCGTAGTGCTGCTAGAATGGTCTGAACATTAATAATTTAAGAGTTATCTCTGAAAATGTCTATTTCAGGTTACGATCCATTTTCGTAAATAAAGCGTAATTTAATATATATCATTAATGTAAGTTAAATTTCTAACTTCATTTGTAGGTAAATCGTATTCTTTAAAACTAATTTAACTTCTTCACAATCATGTATTTTTTTATAATAGCACGATATACAATTCAATTATACGTACGGACCAGTATTAAAATGTACTTTGTGTTACTAACTTTTCAATCAACAGAACGTCTTCGTGGAACATTTTATAATCATATCAGTTTACTCGCTTGTCAAAATGAATCTATTTCCCTATCACTAACCCTCAAATTGATGCCGCACTTTATAGCTGACAGAGAATAAATGAAGGAAGCCCATTTAAACCTAATGTTTTCGTGCAGGGCAAAATGAATTACGACCCATTTAAAGGAAGTATTAATATCAATAATGTTTGCGCATTTTTATGCCGTGAACAATTTCCTAACGTCATTGCGTTAGTTTGATGGGTGTATTTATATTTTTATTCGCTCAATTCATTTACTAATGGGGCTATTACCAAAAATGGTAGCAAATATGTATCATTACAACCGCTAAAGACGTCTATAAAATCGACTCACAATATTAAATTTTTATTTTTGTTGGTATTTCAATATTTAAATTACAATTAAGTAATACGCTCTTCATCGACGATAAATCTTTAAATTAAGCGATCATTATTATAAGGAACAAAGAATACTTAAAACATCACACCAAAATAACATTCCAAATACTAAAGATGTCTACAAAAATGACTCGCAATTTTAGAATTTTTGCGTTCGATCTTACAAGGAAGCAGGGAATGACGCTTCTCACATTCGCGAAATAAATAGGCCATCCATTCATTTCTTTGTGGGAAATTGGGATAGCTTTTTGTGCCACGAGGACTGCCTCTCATCGCAGTGAAGTGGAGGTTTTTGATTTAAGAATTTTGCATATGCTGCTCTATTAACTGGTGATTTATATACAGAATTCAAGCGAGAAAACTTCAAGGACGATTTAATTCAAATTTAATTTCGAAATAAAATGTTACGTAACACTGCAGAAGACTACACTGTATAATAACATTAAAATTACTTCAACAGAAGGATGAAAATATTGTAAAATTAAATTACTTCAAAGTGGAGTAATTCTATGAGCATCGTTAAATTCTGGCCCTTTATTGTGAAATTCGATCTAAATATTATGATTTAAAGTTGAAGTAAACCTCTCGACAGGAGAGGGCACCAATTTAGCAGTGTTTTAGTGCAAATAATACTGATGAATTCAGCGGGGCACTCGACTCAAGTTGAGAACATTCGAAATACTTTGGGCTCATCGTAGACTTTAAGTAAGAACAGTTGTTTTGCATCGTTTTCTCAATTGCGGGTTTCTGAAAGAGGTATTTGTTTGTATGATACTCGTATTTTCCTATTGAGTCTTTGTAGAATTGTAGAATGTTTTTATAAGGAATAAAAGTGTTCAGGCATTAATAAGCCTAAGTGTTATCGAAAGGTCTGCGAAATTCAAATTCAACAAGCATCAAGGCGTGATTATTGACGTCAAAGGCATTCCGTAAAATTATTCGGTCGTTAGAAATGTTAAACATTTCGACAGTCAATCGCATCGCAACGTACCAACTTCGGGCAATTAACGGCATTTGCAATTCAGAGCGGCGTCATTAAACAAAGATAAAAATACCGGCAAAAAATTTAAAATAACAAAAGTAAACACAAAGGAGTGGTGAGTGAGATAGCAAAAGTTGTTGTATAACAAATGGTTATAAGAATTTGAATAAATAAAAAGTGTAAATAAAATTTTGCTATAAGAGTTGATGCTTCGAATGAGAAACATTGGGTTTAGCACGAAATTTTAATATGTATAGATTATCAATTAAGTGATAAGTAGTTTGTTGATATACCTATTCTAGTAGTATTATAATGGACTGAAAATCAATTTTTGTACCTTTTAATTTCGTTTAAATTGAGTCTCGTCATCCTCCATCCACTATACATGTTTCTTTAAGATGTTTTAATAGTACAATAAACCGAATGGACTTCTCACATTATATTTAATATATTTTTTTAAATAATGTTAGTAAAAATCATTGATAATAGATTATATGAATATTGTTACGACTTAAAACATCTAGATTTTTATTATTTTCCAAAATCAGATTTGAATCACTTTATTGTATTGCAGATTTATTTAATTTTTCGACACATCATGTAATTTTATTGAGCTATAAATCATAATAAGGAATGTGATGTTAAAAAGTTGCAGATTTTTTCCAGGACAAAGTGATTATGGTGTCTTCGATTATTTTTATGGCACTTTACAAAATTGGTATCAACCGCATGGCTTGAAAGTCATAGAATATCTTGCCATAGAGTTACAAAGCTTTATTTTTTTTTAAATTGGTGAAGACTTTTGGCCCAAGTGTGCCAACCAAGAGACCGTCTTAGATCATTTAGTAATATCTTTCTGTAATAAGCTTTTCAAAAATAAACTGTGGACTTTTCAGCAAGACACTATATCTGATCACAAGGCACGCTATACTCAGTTTCAATAAACATTGTGTGATCTAAACGACACATAGACATTATTTCTCTTGATGAATATTGAGATGGAGCAGCTGTAAGATTTTTGGTAAAACAGTGCGTAAAGCAGTCTTAGCTTATCATAGCCAAAAGTGGCGATTTCTAATAAATTTATTTATTTATTCCTTGCCAACACTTAATTAATACATACATGTAAGTTCCAATAAGATACAAATACAAAAATCTTTATTTGTAGAACAAGGTATGTCGTAGTACAGGCTTTTCGCTTATTCTGCCATAAATGGCGTACAAATTTACTGTATCTCCTAGAAATATAAGAACTTTTTGATTTGTAACAGATCTTATGAGAGTAGTTATAGACTAGTAAACTAGTGTAGTGAGTCGATTTTATTTTGAGAATCTCTGCAATTCTATGCAGTAGTAACTAGTACAGTGGATGGAGTATTGTATGATATGGGCAGTGCCACTGACATGTTGCTGTTCCCCTAGGAATGCAAAGACCAAAATTCTACATAAACACATACATAACAATTACCCCCACCAGCGCAAGGACGCCCATGGAATACATACTATATACGGTAAGTGCACTAATAACTAGTTAGTATAATATGTTTTACCATATTCTGTACAAGGTTAAGATTCTGATTTCTATCGAAAAGCACGGCAGTGCTTTGTCAAATCCTTAGCAATGCTTTTTTTAAATTCTCGAACAAAAATGCTATTACGTATTATAAAAACAAGGAGAATCCAAAATTAATCACAAAATAAAAAATCTAAACGTGACTTTAATCTCTATTCTTCTAAATGTTAAATACGTCGTCTAATTACATTTATTCTTTACTTAAGAGAAAAAAAATCAAAATTAATCACAAAATAAAAAATCTAAATGTGACTTTAATTTCTATTCTTCTAAATGTTAAATACGTCGTCTAATTACATTTATTCTTTACTTAAAAGAAAAAAATCAAAATTAATCACAAAATATAAAATCTAAATGTGACTTTAATTTCTATTCTTCTCAATTGAAGAAATAAAAATTCGAAATTAGCCATAAAATAAAAAATCTAAATGTGACTTTAATCTCTATTCTTCTAAATGTTAAATACGTCGTCCAATTACGTTAATTCTTTACTTATAAGAAAAATAAATCAAAATTAATCACAAAATAAAAAATCTATATGTGACTTTAATTTCTATTCTTCTAAATTCAAGAAAAAAAAATCAAAATTAATCACAAAATAAATAACCTAAATGTGACTTTAATTTTTATTCTTCTAAATGTTAAATACGTCGTCTAATTATGTTTATTCTTTACTTAAAAGTCTTTATTCGGGTTTTGTGGGAACTTGAGTGTTGTTTCATTTCCTCGCAGTTTTTATGAATATTTAAAACTTCGAATTCGACTCGGAATACTTGCAAAGTCGGCGTAAGGGTGCAGATGTACCTGAAATAATAAAAATGTACATTAATATTTATATTTTCTAGTCTAGCGGGAGAAATATACATATTCATTACCTACTTTTTGTATAAAAATCTACATCTTAAACATTTTATTTAATGTTATAGTATTATTTATTAATTATGGATGTCGCGATTTTTATAATTACATGAGTATATTTTAAGCATT